>DWEI01003317.1:0-12977 GCA_018245875.1 Mysoria ambigua | reverse complement strand
TGTAAAATATTTCCAAGGACAGTTCAAGCTCCCGCTCAAACATTACCGTTTATTTGTAAGTTTTGATGTTATTATGGGTTATTATGGGTTATTATGGGTCGGATAATGATGTACTCAAAAAAAACGCTCGTAACCTTCTGGCAACTGCTAAGCTAATATATATTAAGTCGTGTTTTAATTGTTTAGTTCTCCAAACCTTATATCATAAGCTTCATTGTTTTTTTTATAGCAAGGCATAAGTAAAATTCAATGTTTTAAACACAAAAGGAAATAAACTGGAAAGCTTAGAAAACGTGGAGTATTTCGTAACGATCTACCCACACTGTTCACCGTATATCACATAGAAAAATAACCTCCTTAAACGCTTAAAAATTCTTACGTACTCAAAGACGAGAATTGGATTCAGTCCATTCAAGCTAACACCAATTAGCCTAGAACCGCCTCGCTGCCTACACGAGCGCGCAATGCAAGGTGATTGCGGGGATTGGCTTACATTACGAACGGATCATTTTATGTTGGCCGTACAACAATGAAGGTGTGAAAGGGGTTTAAATAAACACTCTTTTGTTGAGCGGACTCATGGTTGTAAGGAGGCGTTGGGCAAATAGATTATGGTGTAAGCATTGTCGTTGAAACGGTCGCGGGACCTTTGTAAATGGGGGTCTTAAATACCAGATTTCAGCAAAGCACCAAACGACCGAAGACACCGGCGAAAGGAAATGAAACTAAAACAAAAGGAGAAATGGAAATTGTTTCACTCTTTCGTTGTCTACGCTTCTCGTTTTATAAAAATGAAAAAATATGAATTTGTACTGTACCATGGTCTCCGCGGGTTGCTTTTGGCGAAAAACTCTTTTTTACCTTGTCGTTATATTTAAAATATACATTTCTTCATTTAGCCCGTGTATATTGTGTTAAGACCGCAGACATCATTCAACTTTTTACTATAATTATTGATTCCGTCTTCGAAGTAATATAAAAACTTAGTAAACATAATGTAATTAAATAACATAAATTTCAAAATAAGACATACTTAATAATAAATTATTTGTTCAGTTTATAGGCAGAAAAATATTTCTAGTATTTTTTTTTCCCCGAAGAGGTAAGACCAATGAGGCAGTCAACGAGGCAGTTTTTTCTATTTATAATTGTATTAAATAGACTACGCATTTTATTTTAATAGCTTTTGTTATTTTCATTCGTTATCCGCCTACCCTGTTAAAGACACGGCGTATCGGTGTGACAATGAGTAAAAATTTTATTATTTCTACAAAATAAAAAGTATTTTGAGTTTAGCAATTAAAGCGCTCATACGCTATCGAAATTCATAATTCATATCACATGTTTAGTTATAAAGCGCGGATGTCCTCACTACGCCGAAACGGTAGACCCGAGCCAAGTAGTTCCTCTGAATAAGAGGGTTCGCTGGGGTACATCTCATAATAACTCCACAGACATTATGGGACATACCCCTGATTAGCATGTTATGATTTAATTAACATACAAATAGATAGCATACATTTTATTATTAGATTAATTACACAGAAATAGTACACATACATATCTTCACGCCAGGTCCCTTACGGGGTAGGCAGAGGGCACGGAGTGCCAAATATCCTATCCTTACAGACCTGCCGGGCCTCCTCCACATAACATAACATAATATAACTCCACATAATATAATATAACTCTTTTTATACATGCACGCCGGTTTCGGAGACTTCTGACTCCCCCATCAGCCAATATTTGGCCAATTCCGTCAAGATAAGTGGGTCTTGGCCAAATACAGAAATAGATATTCGTTGTAGCCACAATAATGACAAGCCAACGCTATATGGCCGTGGATCGAACGATGAAGACAGAGAAATACGCAAGAATTGAACATATACTAACTTAACAATAAAAATAGGGTTGAGAGTATTAATTCACTATTATCTTTTATAAATTATCACGTGCATATATAGAGTGGTAGTGTGAAGCGTGTTCTCGATCCAGCTTCATTAAAGGTTTCGGAAGAGATTAAAGCGTTGAAACTATCCGCGCTTTTACTACAACCGTTCGCAAAACAATCCTCGTACGAGTGGTGTAGGAGACCCCATAGTGGAATTTTCGCTCTCTGCACCCCATTGTTGCTAATGCGGAGCCGGAGCGCTTATGTTCTCTCGTACGTGAGCAAATTAAAACTTTTGAAGGGGAGCCGGCTAGGGTTGTCTAGTGCTTCACATTGACGTATGATCGGCAACCCTGTTTTATTTCTCACCGGATTTTAAATAGCCATAAAAAGTATGAACATAGTTAATTTATGAAATGAAAAATGAATTTAAATACATATAAGTAAAATGTTGTCGAGCTTATACCATTACTATGAAATAGAAAAAAATATTTGATGGATCTGACTATTTGTTTTGCTGCCATTTACCATAGATTATATGAAGAAAAAACCAATCAAACAAACAACAACATCCAAAAATTAAAAAAAAAAACAGAAAAATACACAGACCTTTTTTGAATTATTATTACATATATTTGATACCTTCAACAACCCGACAGCTGGCAACCCTACAACAACCTGCGCGCAGCACAGGGCGTCCTGCGCGTACGTTACGACCGAGCAACTCGACGAACCGCGGCTCTCAGACGCGAGGAAGCGTGCAGCGATGGCGAAATTGGTGAATGAAAACAAAAAAAAATCTTTCTGTGTAAATCACTAAAGCGTAGAACATATTTTCCTATTTGAGGAGTTATACCGAGCATAAAGAATTCTGGTGTGAAATAAGACAGACTATACAAAGCGCAAGAATATAATTTAATTGAAACATTCGTAATTCAAATTCTTTATGTTCCATTTTAAATGTATTGTCGTTGTGTAAATACATTTAAATCAATCAAACAAAATACTTAGAAATTTATTGTATTCTTAGAAAAACACATTTTCCTTTTAATGTAAGTTACATAGAAGTAACATGTTAATGGCCACCGACACTGAAGAAGACTAAGACGCACTTATTTGAACAAATAGGTCAAGTTCTGACTGGCAGGGGAGTTAGAATTCTCCGAAACCAGCGTATGTATCCACATAGAGAGTGATGAATCTGGAAGACGTACAGGAGGTCCGTAACGATAAAGGTGCTTAACCCTCTGCTGTCTGCCCACATCGCAAGGAACTTCGATTGATAATATATTATCTGTGGCAACTGGAATCTCCTAAAACTCAGTGTGACCAGCCTCACAAACTATAGCTTAACCTTTCAGGCGCCGGAAAATACGAGAAATACGTATCGAACAGAAGTGCGTCTAAATGATTAGTGATAATGATACTAAAAACTAAAACACTACAATTTAGGAGAGGATGTTACATTTATAAAACGTCCACTAACACATTGTGGACTTCTGAATAGGTACTCACAGAAATCGTGGTAAAGGAACAGCAAGGATATATAACGTAGAAGCCGGAAGTGTAATTTAATATCGCCATCGAGCTAACTACTTCGAAATTGTTCGTTAACAAGAATGTCATACACTGTTGGTAATACCAAATGGGAGGGCTTATGTGCTCCCCCGTACGTGAGCGAATTAATACTTCGAAAGGGGAGTGTACTTCACGAGCCACGGATCACGTGATACTTAGCGAGCGTCGATTTACAGAGTCTTACTTTTAAGGTTTACGTAACACGAGACAGGATAACATTTTTAGGATAATCGTTGGACAGATTTGTACTGTAAATCCATTTTAGTAGGGTATTTGTCAGGTAAATCAATTTGGAAAAGACGAAATTAGTAAAATATGTACAGCTATTACAACAAATGTCTTTGTGAGTGACAAATAATACAACAGGGTAAAGTGACGCGGCACCTAAATAAGTTAATTACGATTCGCTGTAGGATTAACTGTCGTTAGTAACTAACAAAAAGCAAACAAGTGGTCACGCCTATGAGATGTAGAAATTCACTATTGAGGCCAAAACCTAAATACAATAGCAGCTCATGAGGCTCAAACACAAGATGGCTTAAGAACTATTATCAAAAGTGGTAAAGAGAAAAACTCAACCAAATTCAACCCAAGATTGAACCTAGAACATTTGAACAGCGGTCGCGCTCGCAACCACTCGACCAACGCGATAGACATTAGTAAAAAGTAGGAAATATTTATATGATTGTTTGTAGGATTTCGTTTTTTTTCATTTCAATATTTAAGTTACAAGTTTTATTTCACAGTTAATACACACACACAGACACACACACAGTTAATAGGATACTTTTCACCATTCATCGTTAAGTTAATAACATAAATATTATTTATTTTGTAGTTATTTATAAAATAATGAGTAGTCAGACAGACAACTTCAGATTTTTTTCCAGATAATGACTCACTGTTCTCGATATTTTATAGAATAGTGTAGTTTATTGTTACTTTAAAGTAAAATACGGTTAAGACAAAATCTGTTATGTTGATATGTTTTAAACAAAGATCAGAAAATATGTGTGTTGAGTAAACTGAAACATGTCATAAATATATTTTGGGCAAGGGCAAATGACAGAAGAATAGACAGAACTTTATATTGTATTTATTAAATATCAAAGAAAATCGTTGTATTAATTCCATAATTTATCTGTCAATTTCACATGTGAGGTTTGTAACTAAATATGAATTATTTCATTTGTTAACGTGCTTTGTTCAAACGTTCAAATTTACTTTAAAAGCAATCTTAATTAACCTAAAAATCTTGTGCTTTTAATCTCATCCTGTTTCCAATAACGTCGACATCGTTTTGTTTCGCTGGTCACCATTCTCTGGCGTCCATTGATGCGTTACCACAAAGAACTCTAAGGATCTCCATTACAAAGAGGTAATGGTTGTCTTGTATTTTATTTTTGTTGTTTATGTTTCTATACCGGACGTGAAACCGAGTAGACTCTGGTTTGTTCGACCTCCAATCATGCAGGTGGATTATGAATGCATGTCGTCGTTTTGTTTGCCAAGAAAGTTGAGGAGACATGTGGGTCATTTGATTGCAAGCGGTCATTTTACAAAAATAATCTTATAAAGCGACAACATAAGTTCGCGTAATCAATGAACGTAAAGATAGACATAGTAAGGATTTATTCACATCTTAAAATTCTCAATTATGTTCTATAAAGGGTGTGAGGTTTGATAAATCGAATTTGGCTCGAGTAGAAAATTAATGACATTACGCTTCTTATTTGAGAGAAGGTACGATCTATAGAAGATTTATAAAAGACTATGACAATATTGAATAAAGTATAAAGGTCCGTGAATTAGTCATGTTACCAGAAAAGATCTACAAAGTATCGGTCTAATTCTAAGAACTGGAGGTAATTCATTTTAGCTCTGGATAGAAGATTTGGGGTATTACATGTCAATTATCCGATCATGTCACCCAAAACCACACAAAAAATTAGTATATCGATAATCACACGATGACATATTGACTTACATATTAAACGGATTTAATATTAAATGTGTAACTAAATTAAAATTCGCAATATCATCGACTTCGACCTTACAACGGGCGATTTTCCAACCAACTAGTGGATTAGCATACCACTTGAACACCTTGCATACATAAAACTGACACCCGACAGAGACGGAACATATCTCCTTGCACACGAGCGGGATGGAGAACGTCTCATGTCAACAATGAGGTATAGAGTTCGTGCAGTAACTTGATCATTGAATGGACAGCTATTCTCATTCCAAATGACAACCCCTAATGGAGAAGTCATACAAATCTGCACCTTATTGTATTGTAACAAGGGTTTCGTTAGTACATTTAAATAGCAGAACAGTATTGTTTGTGACACTCTGGTGTCATTGACTCATTCATTATCACCGTGCGCTCGTTCGATCTAGGTGCTTGCGGCCGCATGACGAATTAGGCCTTTGCTTATTTGAGAGCTAAATGTAAATTAGAATGATCCATTTCGGAATTACTTGTAATACTCGTATTTAATTGTTGTTAGTTAGAATGAAACAACTGAACTTCCAAAAACTTTAAGAACAGATCCGCGGTTAGAGTTAACTGCTCACTGGTGCTAGTATATTCAAAATGAGATCATAAATCGTTTAAACACTGCTCTTTTATAGAATTGAAGGTGGAGGATACGGAATTCGTTATTATGGCCCAAATTTTAAGCTGAATCACTAAACAAATTTTAATTTTGATGTAAAGTTAACCAGTATTCTGGAAAAGAACATGAAACTATTCAAAATACTGTTTTATATAAATCAGTAGTGAAGAGTTCGGTTTAAATAAATACTACATATGTTCATTTTGCTGTAACTAAATTCGACAGTTATACAACTAAGCGGAAAATCACGAAAATGTTTAACGTAGCAAAGAGCAATTGTAACTCATAAAAAAAGTCGAGAGATTGGTAAGGCATTTTTGAATTTTGTATTATTTGAATTTCATTTGCCTTGAGACAAAATGAACTTAACAAAATAAATCAATATTTCTGATAGGATAGACATTGTCTGTAGGATTATAAAAATGAAACTTATATAACATAACACAAGTCGTAAAACATGATACTCCAAGAGCGATAAATCGAAGTGGACATGATTCGAAATCTGAATAGCATCAGAATGAAATCATTCTGATAACTCATTCATTTACTATCAACAACCGTTAAATTAAAGAAAGCTATAAAAGAGAAAACAGCTGATTTGGTAATTCACAAAGGAAATCTGTTCCGTGAAAACAATGCTGAAACTCATACATCTTCAGCGCAATGTATGGAACTATTGAAGCTGAGTGTAGAGAAGTAATGTCAAAACTTCAGAATATCTCCGACCTTGCACCATATCTATCAGCTACGTAAAATCTTACTAAACTTTTTAAGCGGTAAAAATTTTACTAATAACAATAACCTGAAATCGCACTTGGCTGAGTTTTATGTTGATAAGGACCCGAATTTCGCTGAGCGCAATATCATGAAATTACCAGAATAACGGAAGACGGCCATCGAACTGAATGAAACATGTTTGACAAATAAAATTTGAAAATTCGGAAAGAATTGATTTTTATTTAACACTTAAACCCCAATTACCATTTTAGTAATTTTACTCGTAATATTCAGATTTCTGTGCGAACTAAAATAATATACAAACCTTACTTTGAATATTGTAGATTGTTTGTTAGCATTTAATGTACAACAGTGCATTATGGTAAACAGTGATAGCTTAGTAGTTTAGAATTCAGGATACTACTCAGTGTGTCCTGGGTTTTAATCTTGGCGTGTACCGTTTTCTATATAAATTATATATGTTTTTCAATTCGTCTTCACTTCGTCCAACTATCAACAAAATAATTTTCCCTAAAGCATATGAAGTCAAATATACATATATATACTTTGTAACGCTAGAGCGTCTAGTATAAATTTCTACTATCCAAAATCTAAGAAAAATCCAATACTACACAACCTAGGATTTGAACCCAGGACCTCTTAATTAGCAGTCACGCTTGTAACCATTCGATGGATGTGATTGCCTATTTGATGTATTACATATAATGTAATAACAAAAGCTTAGTCCTAACAAGGGAATTAATATATCCAGGCACGACATGTTTTCTTCGGACCTACTTCAGTCTATAAAATATAACCCTGCGTTGATGTGGCGAAATCCAATCACGCATCAATGCCCCAATAAATATCAATGTGGAATAAGTTCCAGGAATACTTATATAAATGGTACTCCGGAATGATCTAGGAACGTTATACAGGCTATCTTGAATAAGTCGGAAATGTCTGAGAGCGTATATCACATAGCATAATAAATGCTGTAATAATTCAAATGTTCCATTAACAGCTCGACTATAGAACTGTTCCCAGCCAATAATAACCGACTTTAATATCTCTGACATGCCATCGATAACATTTATAGGTGCTTCGTGAATTAAACACATATATTACTCTTGGGAATGAGATTACTATGGAATTTTCTAAATACCACTAGTCTTCATAATGATATAGATATAGCTATTTGTTATTTCGTCTTCAAAGCTTCGGAAGCATTACTTCCGTCAGAGTTCGGGTTTCTCTTTGATATTCCATTTTCGAGGATGTCTTATTAAAATATAAGATATTCCTACTGCGTCACCTTACGTGAAAGTTCTTCAATAGGTAAGTCTAGAATTAAACCCAAAATGTATTGCAGCAAATCAATATAACGCTCAACTATTGTGTCAATTATTGAACAAGTTATTCAGCCCAAAAAAATCTTCTCAACTCTTCCCGACGAAGAAACATTTATACACCCAAAAACTCCGGCAACCGGCTTATCTCCCATTCCATTAGAACGCACCAGTTATCTTGACTTTTATAAGTGAATTTGGACTCGCATACATCATAGCGGCTAACTTTAGCCTTAATAGCCTACTGACTTCGGAAGGACAGCGGAGATTTTACGATTATCTAATAAAATCGCCAGTTACATAAATATATTACACGTTCGTCGTAGGTACAGGCGTCCCATAAAAACACAGCGACCAACGACATCGGAAGAAGTGAACAATATCCATATTTTTATCGCGACGAATATGATTCTTCGTTTGTTTTATGTAGATAAACTAGAAATCTCTTTACGAGGCATGAAAAGTAAGTTAATCTAATTGTATATATTTCGCAGAGCAGTAGTAGAGGTTTAGAATTGTCTTCAAATTAGGTACTTTGAGATTCGAATTACTAACGTGCACTTTTCACTTTGCAGTTATTTAAATCCAAATATAACTTGACGTACTTTTGTGAATTAGGTCATTTCCCTTTTTTATTATGGGAAAATATGCACCCTCAAAGCGATGAATACTATTCTTCGACATCAGTCAAGCCACACTTAGTTTTAATAAAACCCTGTTAAACAGCGAATAGGTAAAATGGTAGTTCATGTTGATGAAAGCGTTAACTCCTCGTAAAATATCATGTAAAAATAATGTAATAAAAAAATATTCAGCCACTCATATACTTACAATATAACTAGACAATAAACTTTAAGGAAGTCCATTGAAATCGAGTATTTTAGATAGACACCCCTATTTTGTATTTTTTGTACTTAACTTAATCCCGAAAACAGACATATAAAAAACAAAGTTGCTGGAACGAATCTCGTTTGAAGAGTTGACTATCCCAGTATAATCAAAACGAAACATGTTCTGTCTTGTCACAACTTGTCCTGTTGCCGGGGCCGCATGACTTTTGTCTCGTATTGCGGGGCGCCGACAGGTATGGATCGTGTTACAGTACATGCTCATTGTTGGAACGACAAAAGGTGAGAATAACAGTAGGTACAGAGCGAGTTTCAAATTGAGTTAATTTCTTCCAATTCGGTTTTTATACCCGCAGTCTTTATCTGGTAATAACATTGTTAAGGACAAACGAAGATTTCGTTTGAAAAATGCAGAAAGGAGAACAGAACGTGTTCATTAACTTAGTTATATACTGACTACATGTTTTCATCGCAAACGGGGTACAGCTTGCGGTGATATGTGTGTGTACTTTTGCGTATATGTCTAAATGAATGCAGACGTCGATACGTTCCATTGGTGGAGACGGATCTTCTCTCAAAGTGAATTGAGTTAAGTCTACCGTCTGTAATGGTGCCCTAGATCGAAACAATAATTTGCAGAATTCAAGGTAGACACGTCCTCGCGATGATTTCGTTCTATTGCATCAAGTGATACCACACACAATATTTGAAACATCTGAACTTCTTATAAATTCATATTTTGACTGGCCCGTTAGTGCAGAGGTTAGTGAACCTGACCGTTGAGCCGAGGGTCGTGGGTTCGATTCCCACCCGGAATAAATATTTGTGTGATGATGTATTTGTTCTGTATCTGGGTGTAAAAAATATCTATTTAAGTATATATTTATATGTATATATGTAGTTTATCAGCCGCCTGGTTACCGTACCACAAGCTCTTACTTTGGGATCAGGTGGCCGTGTGTGGAGATGTCCCAATAAATTTATTTTATTTATATAAGTACATAAAACATTATATATACTTAATCATCACCGATGGAAACAAACACCGTCCAAACTGAAATTTATTCGTATTCTAGCCATCTGAATGTTCAATAAGGTTAAACTCCCAACCGAAAGATGAAAGCTAAAGTTAAAAAAGTAATAAACTCGTCCGAAGGAGGAATATAAACTAGATATATAATGTATTATGAAGCCTTAATAAACGACCCCAGCCGCCCCTTGCCACCGCGCAACTGAAGGCTCTCCCGCTATTAAATATTCATGGCTCTCACATATATCAAAGTAAGTGGTTACCGATGTCCAAGTAATTTTCTGATAACTATAAGAAAATACGAATATCCAATTGCTATCCTGTTGCAAAATAGGAATGTCCTATTGCTGATAATTCTTGATAACAGTTTGTGCCAGATTAAGACCCAGGTACAGACAGCTTTTAAACAGCTTTTAAACAAAATACATATACAGATTTATACAAAGGGTTACAAACAGAAAACATAACTTATGCTAATCGCATAAACAGTTTCGCTAGGAATTCGTTGCTCGTAGTTCACAATCAAACCTACCAACTGATAAAAAGCTTTCATCGTTACTGTTTTAATATAAAAAGATTATTTCGGTATAAATAATATTCATAGGTTGTAACATTGTATGGCAATAGACGAACAACCTATACTATAGTGGGACGTAAACGTAACTGGTGAAAGGTGGGAGTGTTCGACATTCCACTACGGGGTATGCAGGCGTGTCGTTACGATGTTACGTTTTAAAAATAATGCCAATACTAAATCTACGTTCTCGTACACTATCAGAACAATCATGAACACGATATTGGTTTATCTAGAGAAGTTTATTAATTTTACCGCTTGTGTGACTGGATAATATACAAACTTACCTGAAGAACAAACTAGGGTGCACATTGAAACAAACTTTTCTCAAAATAAAGTAAAAAAAAATTACGCTTTAAAGCGAATAAAATAACCGCAGCCATCCCAATAATTGCACCATGACGTCACGATTTAACTACTGTCAATCCAGCATAACTTTTCTAACCTGGCACAACGATATGACCTCTTCACATAAAAACATAAAAGCATTACGTATATCCGTTATGACGTTTCAATCTTGCCACGGGGCATCATCACCATTTTTTCCACTGTCAGTGGCAAACGAGTACCTGTTTATCCTCCTGACCTCAATACGTCCAGGTCAAATCGTCGGAAGCGAGTCGGAAAGCCATTCATCCAAATAAACGAAGACCATTCGCTGGAATATCTTCCGCCACAATGATTTACACCGAACTCGCCTTATTAATAGAGATATACGCGCTGAGCCTCATCCTACGCTCTAATGTAGCTTTGCGTGGCCAAGGATGTAAGCTAATTTGCCGTCATGATGTGAAGAATACGATAACTAGTAGTGTATATATCTATGTTGCTTAAGACCTCGTTCGTTGTATAATAAAAGCAGCTAGCTTTTATACTACATCAGTATGTAGCGATGTAGATAATGTTTCAGTGGAGTATGTAGTGAGATATGATGCATGGAGTAATTAATTAGAAAACTAAGTACCTAATTATTGACTGCCTGGTGGTCGAGTAATTGCAACCGCGACCACCGCTCCAGATGTTCTGGGATAAAACTATTGCACTTTTTAAATTAGATTTTTTTATTAGAAATTTCTAGTAGTGGTTCTAAGTCTGGTTATATGCTCCTGTGTCTATCTATAGGCTCACCATCTATTCCTTAATGAGATGTAAGCGAAACCTGGAAGTGTATATTCCTATGCCTATCCTTTCACAATGTACAGACGTGATGTTACGTTAAGTAATCGTTAGAGGAGATTGATATGTGACTATATGTAGTTCAGAATAACTAAGAGAATAACAATCTTGGATGTGGTCTCTGTGCGCTCGGCGTAAGTTCATGAACATAACCCACATGTAGGTATGAAACTGTGTATTCAGAAAAATATCAAGAAATATATTTCAATTAAATTTTAAATACTTTCTAAAACCAAATACCAAAAATTAAGTGGACCTGTCAATTTAATGCGTTCGTAGATTCTACTCGAATCCACATTTAACACATTATATGTTAATATTTTTTCTGTAGCTTATTCATATTTATGCATATAAAAAGCATCCGTTATTTTAAATAGTACTTGAAATAAAACACGTTCAATAATTAAATAATGTTATGATATATACTAAGAAGTCCGATGACTGATCGACTAGCCTACACACTTAATTTTACACAATTACTCGCAATTGCCTCTTTGTGTTCATGTAGAGGTAGAGTTCGTGCCGGTATTTTTAAATCTATAAACATATATATCAATATAATATCACGTGTTGTTCATAACGGCTTTTTTATTCCTTCGTTTTACATTATACATTACCTCCCTGGCAACAGCGAGAGGTGCTCTGGACCGGATCTGGGTGGATTGGAGCACAGAGCCTGCGCGCGTGCCCCGCGAGCCAAGTTGCTTGTTCGCGATGTCGCGCGATTTAAACTCCATTTATAACGAGCCCGGGTACATCAAACTGTTTTTATACAATGTTATATATGTATTATCGAGAAAAATATACATACACAAATGATTATTGTATATTTTGACTTCGTTAGTTCATTAATGTTCATTGATTATGAATACTTAATTGTTTATTAGCGAAACCGGCATTATTTTAAGTAGACCTAATTATTTATTACCGAAATTAAATTAATATCTAATTATACATTAGCGAAAACTACATTATTATATAAAAGCAGATAATACATGATACAATTTTTTTTATGTATTTGTATGGGTAAACTTTATGATATGCTAACAATGATTCAATTTATGATCCCCATATTGGCCACAGTTCAATCGCAATAGATTAGAAAATGGCACAATATAACGCTAGCAACGTACCTATATGTTGACAGGCTCCCAGTGTCTCAGAGAACATTGAGACGATCTCCCAGGTGTAGG
>DWEI01003316.1:0-12977 GCA_018245875.1 Mysoria ambigua | reverse complement strand
GTAACCGGTGAATCGTGGAAATGTTCTGCATTCCTCTGCCTACCCCTTCGGGGATTACAGGCGTGAAGTTACGTATATATGCTGAGTCTACTGCCTTACACCGGGCCAAATGCACAGTCCGATGCGCTACTATGAAGGCATTAGATTTTTATTTAGAAACTCTCGATCGGCAGTAGCGCTGGCAACCAACACGACCAACGAGGCAATCAAATAGCCTAAATCGCTATTAATTGAATTAAAATTATATGTTTAAATGTATATTACTCTGCACCCAGAAACAAACGTACTCGTATACGTATATTGGTTTAAAGTTGACGTGTATATATGTATGTGATATGTAGTTGATGTATATTGAGTTGTAATCAGCGATTCAGCGAACGGGTCGACCATTGACTAGTACCTTCGTTAAGCCACACTCCGTGGCTGCTGTAATGATGACAGTAATACGGGTAAAAATATAGCAAATTTCTGCCCGCTCTAAAGGTATTATTACAACCAGTAGACGTGTAAACTCTTTTGTGGATTAGGACGGAGCGCTTCGAGGCTCAGTAACTCTGCGAAACGAGAACACGAAAATCCTTATAATACTGGTTAACGCTGAATCGGTTGACCCAACTCGTGAATGTTCGTCTCTTAATGATGCAGAAACTGAGACAGCTTTGTGAAATGTAAAAATAGATAAATAATTTTTAGAACTGGCTGTGAATAAAAGGTGATGTGTAGGCTAACAGCAAAATAAACAGCAATAATCTTAGTAACAACTTATGCTGACATATCTGACATTAACAGTCCTACTGTAGCCCTATTGAGGTCGGTAGCAGGTCTTCGGGCGGCAGTTATCTTCACTGATTCTTTACCACGACTGCATTTGTATCGAATACCTTATAAATGAAAATAAGTGAAATAACTTTACATGTTCAGCGATTATGTTCGCTCGCGGTGCGACCAGTGCGCGAGGCGGCGATCGCGCAGTGCTCGCATCCGGCCCGTTTCAGGTCGGCCGTTCGCGCTCGTTCGTCTAATTAGTGACAACTTTCAGTTTACGCACATTAATTGAATTTTTTAGATGACGATCATTATAGTTCCAAAGTTTGGTTTATAAAAACGTCCTAGTTAGTTCTATTTACAACCTCGTTTGAACTTCGCGAAACCGTAAACGTCAGAGCTTGTGGAAAAAATCTCACACAACTTAGTCAACGCTAGCTTTGACGAGTACCTTACACAGGTCGCGGCGAACAAAATCTAAATCAAATCTATCCAAAAGTAGTTTTTTTAAGTTTTCTAAATCCAAACATTTTCTCGATATCTATGTAAGAGACTAAAGTCATATACCACATAGGATAGTGCAGCCATTGCTATTTTATTTTGCAACTGTAACTACGAATGCACTTTAAAATCCTCGCTATTTTTATTCTGTCCTGACACTCGCAAACTTTACCTCGCACGCTCTTTCCGAAATGAAACGGACCGCATACAGTTTTAAAATTCGAACGTGCATATTATGTGTATGTTTGCTGGCGAGTGACGTCACAGGCCAGCACTCGCGAGCGCGGCTAGAAGAACATTAGCGGCGGTAAGAGCGGCTCGTTCGTACCAGCTTTGTATTTTATTGTACGAGGCGGAAACTTTTCGTGTCCAGACCGCGGCGTAATGAGACAAATTTGGAACGGCTAATATGAAGGAAACTTGATCCGCATTAAAAGGGGACAGAATTATTTCATTAGCGGCATGTGCGCCGAATTATATCCCCGAAGAGATTTAACTACGCTCGCGCGCGCTCTCGCCTCCGGGGCTGTTCACACACTTCCGCTCGCGCACGTGCTCGGGCGGCCATGTCTATCGTTGATGTGTAAAATCGTACATCACAACATGTAACCCATAAATAACTTGCTCAGTTAGGTTTGAGTCTAAAAGATGGAATAATTAACAGGGAAACACAAGTACCTATGTATGGATATCAAAAATACATTGTAAATTAGAGGGTGAATGTGTCTAATCATTAAGTATGTACTTGTAAGTTATTATATATACGGCATAGTAATATACACAAAAATACTATACGGAAATTAAGTGAACAAAATTGTTAATACGTACGTGTAATTTTAATTTAATAGACATATGCGCTTATAAAGTTAACTAGATCGCTTATAAAATGTTCCGCTGAGTTATCTTTGTTGAAGCGGTCGCGATCGCGCCGTATCCGGCCGACGCCGCGCGGGCGGCCGCGGCACCGTGCGGCCGGCCCCGGCGCCGCGCCGCCGTCGCATGCATATTCATGCCGCGTGTAATTGCTGTCTTTGCGCCAGTTTGTAGGATCGGCTGATTAAGGACTCCGGCATGCCACAGTGCAGCCAGAGATTATATCATTATTCGATCTGCTGTTGATTTATTGCTTGATGTTCACTGGTACTTCTATTTGTTGGTCCAATATGATGTATCTTCCACATTTGTATTTAACGCATGAAATCTTCCGACACGTGCTGGGCGCGTGGCCGACTCTAGGCTTGTACTCCTCAATCTGAAAGGAAAGAAATAATGTAGAAGAAGCCTGTCACGTCTGATGGAATAGAGATACATATTTGGTATTCGGTTTTCTTTGTCTGACTCATAAGGAACCTGGTGTGGTGGTATAGAAATAATTAAATATTAAGTCGACTAGACTTACGTATGTTTTTTCGGGATGACCAGACTAGTTTCGGACCTAAACGAGGTCCCGCCGATTGCAGCGAGGTCGCGCCGTACCGCTCCGCCGCGACCTACGCAAGTCTAGTCGGCTTAATATTTAATTATGTGTAACACTCACGAAACATTTAACTATAAAATGGTATAATAATTATAAAAGGAAACTCATATCCAATGGTGGAGAGATAGAACGGTTTGATGATAATGATATCGATGATGATGATTTGACGCGAACATACTAAATGAACAAATGACAAACTTTGCCGAAACACTAATAAGGGTTCCATTAGTCCTGAAAGTAACAAATAGAATAAAAGAACTTGGCAATGGAAAATATATCGCTATTCCGATTTCTATCTGAAACTGAAATTCCGAAATGTCTGCGTTAGGTTTACGTAATAACCGTTTTGCGACACATAGTCGTCAGAATCCAATATTCATGGATATCAAATATTATATTTATTTATTATACCTATTGCTATATCGAAGTGGCTCTAGCGATTTCGAAGAAAATTAAATTTTTCGGGTGACAATCGATTGTTAATTCACGAGAACAAGTTTTATTCCCAAGATCTCATGCGGTACTCCACCGCAGGTGACACACTGCGAGATGCACATGTGGGCTTGAATATTGAAGAACTTATCTCAGTTCACATTGTGAGCGTTGCTGTACTACCTAACATTAAAACGTAAAATCACGCCTGAACCTAGACCCGAATAGGTAGGAAGAGATGTAAAGTACATTTGTTTCTGTAATAGCGACTATTTATTACGCGTTATTGATTGTATATAAATCTTTACGCAAAAAAAAAAAACATTTTCCTGAGAAGGAGACTGCCCCGCCTGTGTACGCAATATCATTCACGTAAATTATACGCACATTAAGCATCATAAATTCTATAAAATAACGACCAAGCATGAGAAATCCTTACAATAATATGTTTTATAACCGCCAGTTTTATTAATTAGTTGACTGCCTCGTTAGTCATGTTGGTTGCAAGTATGACTACCGATCGGGAGGTCCCGGTTTCGATTCCCGGCTGCAACACTACGAAATTTTCTAATAGTGGTTCGAAGTATGGATATTTATCCAGTGTATAGAATGGGCTCACCACGTATTCTATAGTGGGACGTAAATGTTACTGGTGAATCGAAATAGCGAAATGAACACTCCCTTCCTGTGTTATTCCTGTGTCTAGCACTTCGGGGATAAAAGTCGTGATGTTACTTTTATTCAACAGTTTTCTTACCTTTTAAAAAGTTTCCGTATCTGCGAAAAAACTTGTGTCTATTATTTTGAAGTCACGTCAGCCCTTCTTGCATAAATTACTCAATCGAGCACACCTCGTACATTTTCTGCTCAGTGAATTATGCCTACAAACAAACCAATCCAACATCGAATTATTTTTCAGCGCACAAATTCAAACAATATAGTTCATTAACTAGGCAGAACTTCTTTTAATTATTTCTTGGCCGAAGTACAGAATTAAGTGAATGGAACAATATCCAGTGTAAAGGGAAAGCGGCTGGAATGGAACAAAAGGCTGCGATGACGCGAGAACAATCTATCGAAATAATAGGCACTTCCACGGCCCGTGCGTGCGCGTGTGGCATTGTTCGGTATTCCTGGATCTCGATTGTGGACTTGATGAGAAAATAGAATGGGTAAAGAGGGATTTATAGCGATGTTTAGAATTCCATAACAGTGCAACAACAAGAAAATATCTCAGAGCTACGGTTCATACATTAATGAATTCCTAGCTGACGCATTAATACTAAATGCATGTACCTCTTAGTATACGGAAATGAAGAGATTTCTGTTATTCTATATGTTAAGAACACTCCCACGTTTCACCAGTTACGTTGACTTCCACTGTAGAATAGGTGGTGAGCCTATTGCCGTGCATCGGGCACATATCCAGACTTCGAACGCCTACTAGAAAATGTAAATTAGAAAATTTTGTAGTGTTCGACCCGGGAAACGAACCCGAGACTCACCGATCGACAGTCGCACTTACAACCAACACGACCAACGAGGCATTCAATTAAATATTACTACAATTTAAGATATATCAATATATGTAATTGTAATCCTTAATTTTTGTTCCTACTTCAAAACGACGTTCTTCAACAACTATAACAACTTCCTTACACCGTACAGTCACGTGTAGCCTTTAATGTCAACTTTCGTTGAAATATTGCAAAAGCTTGTACATTTGTCTTCCTTTCAGAATACCTTATGATACCTACCAATTGTCGGAGGAGGGTGAAGTTCGGTTGGAATGTCTAATATGATCGGTGCCCCTGCGGCCCCCAACCTGCAGCGAAGAGCGCGACGGTGAGCGCGGGCCGAGCCAGTGTGACGCCGTGGGGTGGTCACGCTTCTGGTGTGGAGGAAATGTTTCCTCGGATACAATCTGATTAAAGCGATCTCTCATTCTGGACTGAGCCCCTTTCTCAAGGTGCAACAGGCGAGCCCCTTCTTACATCTTGTCGCGAGGCAGCAACTCGGAGTGCAATGATCTCCGCTACCACCGTCAAGTGTGTACTGTACTGTCGACCGTCGGTCAATTGCTTGCAGTTTATAAAGTGCACGGAAGATCTTCAACGATATTCAATAATCGATACCTCCGTAAATTGACTTGATCTTCCCTGTTTGGATCATTAATTAACACAACACAACCATTCGATGTAAGTCTGTTCGTATCGATATATCTTCAAACGCAGCTATCTCTTGTTCACAAGTCTCGGTACAGCTGATAACGTTCATTAATTGTGGTAAAGAAAACTTGTTGTAATACGCTCATGCCAGGTACAGACGTCGATTCCGGAGACGTCTGACTCCAACGCCACCCAGTGTCTGGCCTACTTGGTCTAGATAGATGTATCTTGGCCTTCTTCCGCAATAACATCCGTCACGTTCATGCATTCTGTGGTCACAAAAGTATGCAGGTTTTGGAAACCATCTATATTTTCATCAGCTAACATAATGTTTTACTTAGAGTAGACATGTCAGTGTTAATTTCCCTCGGTATCTGCATTCAGAAATATGCACATTGTATATGTGTTTTGTCATCTTTGCATTCGTTTACCATCATTTTTCCTATTAGAACTATTAGGGGTAACCTTTTACACTAACACGAATGCTGTTCCACACAAGTGCCAGAGGTCTGTAGTACAAAGGGTATTAGTAAATGAACTTGTTTTACCGTGACTACTTAAAAGCGATTACAATCTACATGACTTATCGCGGTAATGTAGTCCTGTGGGCCACGGGCCGCCGCCAGCACCATCAATCACAGCGCGACGCGGATGACGGCGCGCGCTCTGCGCACCTACTGCGCTGTGCCGCTCCAGATTTATCATTATCATTAAAATCTGAATGAGTACTTATTCGACCGAACTTGTTTTAAAAATTTCGCTACTGAACTCACAGTATCCAACAGTACACGTTATGTCACGAAAGATTAAGCAGAGGGGCTTAAAATTATACATAAAATTGATATTGCTATAGGTTTTATAAAACACTATGTAGTCACATATAAATATATATATAGACTCTGCTTACAGTCCGATACCGATTTAAAATACCGAAAGCTCGTTCAAAGTGCCGGCGGCGTCATAACAGGGAAATATAAAAATCATGCCAATGTGTTCTGACAGAGAAGGAACTTTCATAATTCATGCAGATTTCATGATATGCCGTCGTCTCACACGCGCCACGTCGCTCGCTGCGTCTCAGCGCCGCAAATGCCAATCGTTTGTTTCTTCTTTAATTCTTCCTAATATTACGAACATATACAAGCGCTCGGAGGTATTTCACTCGTACATTTCCCGGCGGCGGCGCTCGCGGTCGGCGTTTCCAACTTGACGCCGCAAAAACAAAGAGCGCAAGGCCAAGTTCTGCATTATTACGGCAATTTCATAACTTAAATGACTGCATACTTCGCGAAGAGCATGTTTTATTCTCACTCAGCGCTCCTGAGTGCCGCCGATAAAAGTATTTTCAGAATGTTCCACCACTAAATTCGTATTCGTGCAGTTTAAGAAAAAAGTGCCGCCCCCGCGTCTAGGAATTGTAAATTTTTGACAATTTTGCGAATTTGTGCTGCCGGTTTATTTTCAGACGAGATATTTCTACGGTACAGTAATGAAAAATGTATTATCACAGCCATTGCTGGGGTTCTATTCACCTCTAACTTCAAAAGTAACGTGCGGCTCTCGCCGTGCCCAGAGTTATGTGCAAAGCCTCCCAGTGAAAGAGCCCAAGCGCTCATTAGCGGAGCAGTAGGCCGAGAGGGGCTAGTGAGGTTGAAAGCCTCTTCGCAAATTTAATGTACGCTTAATCAAAACTTAAGGCTGCACAAAGTAATATCAATCGGCGTCCCGGCGGGCGCTGTCGGCGAGCGTCTCTAATTAATTTATCGCCGTGTACAAGCAAACGGGCGAAGGGGATAACTCGCCGATATTTATGACGCGATTGCTCCGCTCTGTGTGTTATTGTTATCACGAGTGGATTTAGCTTTCAAATGAAACCTCTATTTCTCAATGCGCAATTTTCAATATTTTTTTTCGGTTGCTGCCATATACATCTAGAGTCTAGAGATTATTTTATCCGGTATACGTACTACGAGAGTGAAAGAGGGTATACAAAACAATCTGCGATTTCACAATATGCAGAAAAAATTATAAACTATTTTAAACTTAATACCGAAATGAAAAAAAAAGTATAATATAGGTGTTATATAAGCAGAATATTTATAAATGCACATTAATTTTGAGGCACCTGGTAACGGGGTACCTACATGCGAAATAAAGAAAAACAAGGTCGTGTGAAAGAAATGTTTGTCTATTTAAATTATGTACACAGCTGGTACATTATACAGAAGAAGTATGTAATGAAAAAACAGGACGAAATAGGAAAATAAAATATGTCTGTGAGATTATTTCAATAAACTGACTAGAAGTAATCTAAACTCCAACCGGCGACGAAAGTTTACTGGTGTTTTTATTACTGTAGGTCGCCGTGAGACTGTTTTTATCTCGTCAGCGTCGTCTTACGCCGCGAGCAGAGACAAGATAAGATAGCAAACACCTTATTTTTAATTACATGACGTGATACGTCTATATTTTTCACCCTAATCATCTGTACATAGCCAATCCTACAACCTCCCACTCCCCATAGGCTAGTGTCTACTCGGTGAAGATTCGCTGCAAATACTCAAGTACAACCCCTCGGAACCAGCATCCGCCGGAAACTTTGTGTTGTTACAGAGACAACAATAGTCGATACAGGCATATTACTCTCGCAGTATTCTAATATAATCCGAGTACGGAGATAACGCTCAAATTTTAATACGCTTGCAGTATATCTTGCGGGCGACAGGCGGCGCGGCGCCGGGCCGTCGTTAGGAACACTTGCCGCGCTGGCTGCGGGCCGCCGCCGCGCGCCGCAGCGCCCTCCTACGTCATATTACATCTCGACACGACTATTTATTTAGCGTAATTAATATACAGCATCCAAGTCCAACATGACCGGCTGGTTGGTCTGTTGGTTTGTGAAATGGTTTGTAGAGCCCGAGGTAGTGGGTTCGATTTCCACACAGTTCAAATATGTGTATGTACTGCCACAAGCATTTATTCTATCCCGATGTAAGAAAATATCTATATAAGTAGATATACCTATTATTTGTCTTATTAACATGTATGTTTGCAGTGCGTCAGCCTCTCTTCGAGGTAAATTTAGCCTAACATTATTGTTATTGTTATAAAAGTGGTCACTAGTGACTATTGCCGAGTGAGGCTATGCTTAGCCGCCGCGGTCAGACCTGGGCGGGCGACCGCAAATCGATGATTCTGTTAAGCCCATCCTTGGCTTGATAAGATGAAAAGATTGAAAAGCTTTGTTCAACTTTATCAAAACCACAATGAATGTTATTATTTAGATACATCAAACATGTTTTTTCCTTTTGAGCACATTTTACATTATTATTTAAGTTGGTTCTACTGATTTCTCGGTTAATTTTTCGAAATCATTTCAACCTATTAATTTCCATTACACTATCAATAACCCAGTGGTACCAACCAACCAACACCTTATACTGATATCAAGACGTTATTACCCTCAAGCGTGGAATATTAAAAATCTTTTAAAATATTAACACTCGCCTCCCTCCCTACCCCAGGGAAATGATCGGTAAATTTTTCTTCAACATCCCCAAAGTAAATCGCGAGCCCTAACCTGCGATCCCTCTGAACAATTTTCCTCCCTTAATGTTTAATACAGCCGAACTGTATCTCACGCGGGCCGCACCTGCAGCTCGCCACAGTGCTGTTACGGACCGGCTTTCTAATGAATATCCGTTGATCATTTTAATTATTTTGCTCAGATACATTGGTGTGTGTAACAATATTATTGTCTCGCCCTGTCTGCCGCACTGCGTACGATCATTTCTCATACCGAAAGAATAAGTGGCGAATAGTGGATAGACAAAAGCTTCCTTGTTGATGATGACGATAATGGTGATGATGATGGTGGGGATATGATGGTGTTCATTATGATAATTATAAAGATAATGATGAGTTCATAATTAATTGAAGCGTGCTGAAAGCGATTGTATGTCACAGTACAGAAATGAGGTTTTAATGTTAATTACTGAAGATATATTATTGCATGAATGAACCGATGATTGCTCCAACGTATGAGTGTAAGAGATCCGTATTTATTCGTTCACCCATCGTCGCGTCCACCTCGTCGCTGGTCTGTGCTGTCGCGGCACAGGGCGACCACACGTGCCGTGGTGTTGGGATTTTAGATTTACATTCATTATTATCGTTTCTCTGTATATGATTTACTCATTCTAATACGATTATTAATAATGTTCACTATAATTAAATTTTATTACCGAACAATGTTTTTTGTATGAGTTTAATATTAAAATTTATACTGCGTTTGAATATTTTTACGGTAAGATGAGCGATATCGCCGATCTGGATAAAAAAAAATGTAATGAGCAGTTAGATTACTCGACATGCCGATTGCATCAAGTGACACACAGATTCAGTAATTTCAGCAACACTTCCAATCTGAAAGCATTGCACTGTGACGTACTATCGCGAGCTACATCTTTAACTTGCCCACCTCTCGTGGTTATAGTTCCCGGGACATCTCGCTTTGTATCCTCCTCAAAAAGGAAACCACTTTTCATCAAGCGTTCCGTTTACAAAACTCATACGAAAAATCTCCTCCCGTCCCGTCCACTAATACAGAACGTTTCTTACGTAAGTGGCAACTGACTGACCCGAAACTTTCGATGGCGCCCCTTTATCAATATCATCTACGGAGGAATGCCGGCGAAATGAAAGAATCTGGCCTATTCACAAAAAAAAAGGTTGCGGAATGGCAAACGAAATTTCGTGGAGGCGACCTTTTCTTTTGTCAGATGTTTATCTTCGGTGCCTTAAAGAACCCGACCCTTACCACGGCGACCCGCATTATGGAATCGAATGGGCTGTCCCGACTTGAATAACATCGACTACCGTTTTTACATTGACTTAAAAAAATGTTAACAATCTCAGCGTGCAATGTATTGCGTCTACTTATATGCTGAATCAGCAGTTTAAAATATGCAACGGCCAAAGAGTACAGCTTAAAGATGAACCCGAAGTAAGATAAATCTATTGACGAAAATAGCCCTTAATTTACAGGGCAAAAAGAAAATAAAACTGAAAGGCTACCGACTGAATGGCTCAAAGAAATTTGTTTACTGGAACCTGTTCTGCTAGCTGTGTACTCGGCGGAATGGGGCGAACGTTGAATTTAAACTTCTGTAAGCAAAGGACATACGATAAGCCTTGCTTAAAAAGCTAATTTAAAATTATTTTTGCGGTATTTTATACAAGTTGGAATGTGACCGTTTAGTTCAGAGTGGGGCCTAATTCAAACCACACATATAGCTTTGTTTTCATGTTCAATTTACAATCAAAATAATATTTATAAATAGTTAGGTATTGTTATATATGTAAAATATGTATATAAATGTAGAAATAATAGCAGATTAATATGTAACAAAACGTCTGCCAACACGCACTTGGCCCGCGTGGCAGACTGTAGGGTTAACCCTCTCATACTGAGAAGGAGACCCATGATCCAACAGTAGAACGATATAAAAGTCGATATCGATGAAACGAAACAGATAAAAAATAGTATATATCAAACGTTGAGTGAATTTCGATAGAGATCAAGAATCGCGCATCTTATTTATTTATTTATTTACCTTGACCGTATAGGTCGAACACTCGCTGATGGCGGCAACGGGATTCCCGGAAACCCGCTTATGTGTAATCAGTTTCACCAGTTATGTTCGGCTCCCACTACAGAGTAGATGAGCCGGTTGCCATATATGTATATACATAGCAGACATCCAGACTCCTATCTATTATACAAACAGATGTTTCCACTAGAAAAACTAAATTGAAGAATCCATTAAGACCTGAACCGGTATTTGAACCTAGGACCTCTCTATCGAGCAACGAAGCAGTTTAATATATAGATAGAGTATAATAATAAAAAAAACAGTATTCGAACCGCCATACCTCCTGAGTCGCATATGCAAGGTTATCGCTACATACAACGTCTGTACGTTGTAATGAACTACATATGAAGCAAACATAATTTATTTGGATTAAAAACTAAACTTATTATATACGTCAAAGTGCAGGTAATCGTACAACAGTAGCTGCGTGATTACTGCTTGCTAAACCTTGTTCGGACACGAGCCTTTGGAGAACTTTGTGCGCTTTGAGAGCCACTGGCTTGGGATTAAGTCAGATTAATAGTTGCCTCGCTTTACTTTATCCAATAACGTTTAAAATTATTTAGCAATATTCATAAAAGGAAACTTCATTACGAGCTCAGTTAAAAATTTAACACTACCAACTTCTTATTTACATATCACATATTTCACCCGGCGACATGTTTTATATAATTTTTACAAATAAATAAATCAGTGCTCAAGTTATATACCTGTTCTACATCAAGACTATAGGAGCAAGCCATCGTATGAAAAGTAAGTCGCATGTAATGCAGTGCACAGGCGATAACGCGCGAGGATTTGCGCCGAGGAGATTAACTTCATAATCCACGGTGCATGAAATCCACAAGCCTGAAATTATTAAAGTATGCATTATTAAAAAATAGTAACTACTACTCACTAAAATATGTTTTAATTCTCGGTCAAACAAGTCATGTACTGGGTGGCGTGGGAGGCAGATGTGTCCGAAATCGGCGTTCGTACGCAAAGTACGTTCTGGTGAGTCCAGGAGCAAGTCATAGTAACTGTTATCAAACACAAAACCAAAAGAAATGTAAAACAAACAATCACTTAGCTAATAAACCTTAAGTGCCGGCTCCACAACGCAATGTTAACAGCGGGAACAAGCAAGCGCAAATAAAATCCAAAGACAATTCAAACTACAGGCATTAAGCCTGTAACAAACGATCCCTGTAAACACTCCCGTTTCTGCATAAGTTTGGATTTGCAAACAACGCTGGATAAACTTGCCAACCTTATTGTGCAGCTCATTATGTTTTACGGTTCTGACAATAAGGTTCAAAATGATGTACACAACTGCGTAGTCATGTTGTGGCACAGTGCAGTGCATTTACGAAGCTAGTTGCTGGCAGTATTTGCATTGTTAATAGAGTCAACTGATTCAATATTATCGATGTGCTAGACCAAGAGGCGGTTGTAAATGATATCAATGGAAGTATTGGCGTTGTGTTTAAGTACATACATAGTAACCGACTCTTAGACTATGCTTCAATTCCCTTCTATTAAAACATGGTCTTGGTCAGCAGACTCGAGTTAGAACACTTCTCAAAATGTGATGTGTGCAACTCGATTAGCTGCACACATCACATTTTCGAAATTCCCCCTATAATCCTGGAGAAGGTAAATAGAGGATTTCACCGCTTCTGTTTACCTTCCACTATGTAATAGAAATGTAAGCTTATTACCATATGATACGATACGATCCAATCTTCGAACGACTACTAGAAAATCTATCACAAAAAATTCAAAAGTGACGTACTCAGAATTTTGAACCCAGAACCTTCCGATCGGCAGATGCGATTGCAACCAACAGGACTGACGAGAAATTCATGAGATATATACCTAACTTCACGCCTGTAATCCCCGAAGGCAGGGGAATGCAGATCGTTCCCACGATTCACCGGTTACGTTTACGTCCCACTATGTAATAGGTGGTGAGCCTATTGCCATGCATCGGGCACA
>DWEI01003315.1:0-12977 GCA_018245875.1 Mysoria ambigua | reverse complement strand
TGCGATTTTTCTAATGTGCAATTTTTCAGTTCAAATTAAATGTGTCAGGGTTTGTACCCGGAGTATGACAATAAGCTGCCACCTGTTTTATGGTAGACGAACGTAATTAGTGAAAGGTTCGGTTATTAAAGGCGTGAAGAGACGTATGTAATAATTTCTTCAAGAATAATAATTATTATAATAACAATAAACAAATCGTTAATATCTAGATTAAAGACTTGATCAAAATCACCACAAAACACAACAGATTTGATCAAAGTCGATGAAACAATATGTGGATGACGCGTGAACAATCGACACGCTAAACAGACGGGACGTTTCGATAGGCAAGGACGGTGTTCAGACCTTATTTGATATGCCTTATGAGGTATAGATTTGATTATTACTGTCTAGGTTCAAGAGCGAATGTCCAACAGTATCTAATAGTCACCGCCGCTAAGCACATGGCGCCGCGAATGGAAAAAGAACATATGTTTATGATATTAGTTGTTGAGATTGTGACGACTGAAAACATAACATGAAGTTAAACATTTGAAAAATCTGGCCGAGTTGAAATCTAAATTTTACAGGTGTGAAAATAAATTTAATGCCTATTATGCACAAAGAGAGAGAACGCAATAGGTATTAATAATACCATAACAGCTATTATTAAATGAATGATGAAATTTTATCGGGCACGATTTTTCGTAGAAATCGTCGTCGATTTATCAGGTCGTTTAAGTGGTGGACGTGCCCTAACTAAGGGCTCGATGTCGCACGTGCGATGCGATCAACTATATTCAATGCTCTGTCACATGTCGACTCAAATCTCCGGATCAGCTTCGACCCGTTTACATTCACACGGATGCCCTCGTGGGCGGTTCGGACAATGGGAGAAGTTTCTCCGTGGATTAAATCGAAGCGTGTTCCGTAACAGCTGTGACACGAAACATGTGTTCGTCGCCAAAGGTGAAATTGCATTTTGAAATCGCATTATCATTGAATCACAATGTATTCAATCAAAGTTGGATAGCTCGTAATTGAGATTCAAAAGTCGAGGGCCACTACGACCTGATCATTATTGGCGTTTTAGCATCCATTAGGAGCGAGCTATGAATGATCTATACCCCATTTTGTTTCTTGTAGCCCATGTAGTAGAGATGTCAGGTGTAAGAGCTATAGAACAGATGCCCACCGATGAGGAAGTCAAAGTGTATGTGTGAAGAGAGCGGTGGTCGTAGAGGGACAACAAGAGCTCCGTGGTGATATCATCATACCTATCCGGAAATCGATGTGACGTAACGATATAATAGAAAAAAGTTATATTATGAGATATATGTTCGTTTTAATGATACGATCGCGAAACTTGAGCTACGAATGGATTTAAAGGAAATACATATAATTTAAGGTAAACCTTATAGGGAAGCTTACAGCGTTTATGTTAATCCACAGAGCGCTATCTTAAGCGTGTGATAGTTCCAAACGTACATTTGGCCAACGTGGTAGACAATGGTATTAACTCTTCCCATTCAGATGAGCCGCCTTATGTGGAACAGTGGACCGATAAAACGGTCAATGATGCTCGTGATGATAACGATGAAGCAATAAGAAATACCGATATTGCATACGAATGCAGTCATGAATTTATTACAAAGCAAAAAAAGGAGGTTGTATAAAATAACACATTTAAATTTGAGATTAGTCACGTGTTAAAATGAGTAAGTGTTAATTGGAAACTATTGGTTAATATAATATTGGTCAATACACTAGGTACATTGACCTATGTATATATTTATTTACGATGTTTGATCGGTTATAAAATACAAAAACATTATTGAAAAATGGTTTATAGAGAAATAATGTGCTGATTCTATCAGCGTGACTGTGAACATAAAATTGAAAACAGAGCCTACGCGGGCTTTATTTACGTCTCAAAAATAGCAAAATAGGTTTTACCCCGGCCGAAGGGGGAGTCGGAAGACTCCGAACCCGACGTGAGTCTATAGAGTGATGAGTGTACTAGCACGCCTACCCCGATAGTGACTTGGCGTGACGATGTGATAATAATAAAAAAATAATTGAAGACTGTTAAATTTTCTCCATTAGCAAACGGCTTGGACACATCACCGAACGATTGTCGAAATCATATTTGTGCTGCACTACAGCGTCGGTGTCGCGCGCCGTTCCACAAGTCACCGTGACGTAACCGCAAGATGCCGTGTCACCGGCCAATCGCCAATCGCGCTCGTACAATAAACGATCCGGTCCCAATTGTCGATCTCTCCGTTTGATATTAGAAAGGACGGACTCTCCGCCCGCCCGGCGCCAGAGCCGCGTGTGGGAGCGCGCGCTCCGCAAGCGGAAATGTCCAATTTCGCCGGTGGTATACAACGTACTCTGCGGCGTTGCGTAAGTGAAAGTGGTGGCCGACAATGTTACGTCAAGGCCACTCATCTGAAGCGCGCCGGCTCCACGCTCGCTCGTGTTATTATGATGGGCGCCTATCTACTTGTCCGCGCATTCCGTTGTCGTTGTTGCCACTTTCCTCGTTTTGAGTGGCCAAAAAGGTGTATTACTTACAAAGGTTTTTAGTACTTGATTAAGTATTATCGCTTTTAATATATAGTTCGTGTTGGTGTTCAATGAACAAAAGTCATTGCGATAAAAGGGTCGATGAAAAAGATATGTCTGAGGACATTACCATCCGCGGCCATGAGATAATTATGTGTGAGTCGAGAGTAAGTAAAAGAAGCCTTAGTCTAGCGTCGCATTTTTCATCGGTTGATATGTTTATAATATACTCGGACGTGAATGATGATTTTAATTTAAAACACCTCATACTAAAGATGATGAAACAGGACCCCCAAACCAACAGATAATAGATTCATAGTAATGTTTTAGACATCTTGTGTTACATATAAATGGATAATTAGTAGATATTTTTATACACTGCAAATGTATATTCTTTGTGGGAACGAATCCATAGCCTCACTCTTAGCAGTAGTGAGGTTCGGTAACCATTGGACTTACGCGCCAGTCAAATTACCATCATTAGTTAGCGATCCAGGAAAAAAAATCCACTAGCATATACCCAAATAGCCCAACATTAAAGTTCCGCGCACGTACTCGAACTAGTCACGCGAGCGAGTGCGCACGATCAAAACAGTTGACTAAACACTGTGGGAACATTTCTATTGCCGCACACACACACACCTCGCGAAAATAATTCAGAACACATCTACAAGACCACCGGCTAGAGTTGACTTGATGAATATGCAACAATATATAGCAGTTATTGATTCCAACGGTGTGCGAGTTGTATAATGAATAGAGTATTAAGAACCAGATAAGGTAAAGATTGCTTGAATGGAAACGTTACATAGGCTTCTGCTGCTGAATTAAGCCAAACTCTTGCAAACGTATTAAAACCTACAAAGATGTTAAAATAAAAATGGTTGTCGATAATTTGTACGGTTATATTACATACAACATCAGTCAGCTAATCAGAAGGCTTAGATTGTTTCATTACGTATAGTATCTTTATTAAAATTGGTGCAGACATTTTTGTTCGCTGACGAAACGGATTTAACGTGAGTACTGCATTTATCATAATCACCATCATTAGCTTCTACCTTTCACTCTTGGACGTGACTCTCCTCTAAATTATAAAAACGATCAAGACAAGATTTCACATGATTTGAACTATTATGGCTTGCTTTTTCTTTACTTTTGCCGTCCTCTTGGTTGTTTTGTGTATTGCCATTGTCATCTGAATCCATAAAAGTGCCTCATGACTAAGTTTGGTATGTGCTATAAAAGCACCTAAGTAAATTTACATAATATGGTGGCTGGTACATGTAATGTAATATAGTATATTGGATATTATATGGAATAGTGAGACGTAAATGTAATGTGGGAGTGTTCTACACTCCTTTGCCTATCTCTTTGGCGATTACAGGCGTGACGTTACATACGTTATGTACCTATGTAATATGGTTGATTTACATGTAATAGCTGTAAATAAAGATACGTATTCGGGTCTGATACTCCATTAGCAACCGCGAGAGGCGGTGAGATTGTGCAATCCTTCAAATGAAAGGGCTCGATGACATATCCTCGTGGTTCTCGTATCGCATGCGTTGCGCTGGGTCGTTCGTGGTCGCGGTGGATTTCGAAATCGTTTAAATTGATACGTTTGTGCATAATCTGGTTCATTCCACACCGTAACTTTCTAGAACGAGCGCTCGATAACACGTTATTGTAGTTCTCTCGTCTACTGCGATTAAATTTGTCTGTATTTGGTTCGTTAGACAACTGCAGTATTCTGTTTCTACCTTAACATATTTTTAGGTTTGGCATGAGTACCAAAATTAATTGCATGTCCTGCAATAACTTGTTATCATTCCTCTTCGTTTATCTTTTAGTTATCATTATCGAAGGCGTGTTGGATTTATAAATAAAACGATTTTAAGTTTATGAGGTCAACTCGTAGAAGTACGTGGTGAAATAATACCTCTTGTGCCAATAGGAACTACTTTTGGAAAAAGAGTGCTTTGAAATTGATACAAATTTGCCAGAATTTCTGGAATTTTCAAAGTATCGGTAAGTTATTTGCTTTTATTGCAAATTGTTTACTTGCAACCATTTGCCGTGTTTTAGTGCACGTTAATATTGTGGGTAGGTCGATACATTTTCATTCAAATTTATTCCCATCTTTACCTCATATGCTCGTTTCGCTCGGACATAACTCGTGACCTCGGCGAATAAAAGTGTTATCTGAACAGTTCAAGGCGCGGCGAGTCAAATGCGACCGTGGCCTTGCCATGCATGTACAGTAGTTTGAAATTCTGGTGATCTGGGAAATTTGGTGATTGTTAAGTCCTCCTTATCCAACTCCCTTATTGGATAGGCACTAAGCACCGAGTGCCTTACATCTGTATCCTTGCAGACCTGACATGCTTCTTGGAAATTCGTCATTTTGTCGGTGTCTGCTTAGGATAAATGTTCGTGTGATCTGCCCCAGTATTTGGTCTCTGTCTGGGTGAAAATGTATATATGTAAGTAGGTAATTGGATACATACATATGCATGTATGCTTTATCAACAGTCTGGTTATTACAAAAGAGGAGAGGCTTTGGCTTATTTGGAGTTGAAGGACCGTGTCCAAATTTGTTCCATGAATTATTTATAATATGATTTTTAGGATCCATAATAATAATAATAAAGGGAGTAATTATTGACGGAAAGCGAATGATCAAAGGAGTGTTCAATGGAATACTCTCAAAATTAATCGATTCGCAGATAGCCAAGGTTTCGCAGCAACTATAATTTCGGAATTGAAACAAAGAATTATCGAAGCATTATCTATATACACATGTATAGAATTTCTACATAACAATAAGAATTGGAGATAATTACTGTTGTTTTGGGTCTACATTATTTCGCTATTAATATTTTTGCATTCATGTAACTTTATATTTGTCCACGAATCTGGTGCATGTCCATAACTAGATATCGACACTACAATATATTTTTAACATTTTTTGATATATCCAACGACACTTTCCATCTGTAAAGATTATAGAGACAATAAAATGTAGAGTTAATCTAGAGTGTGTCAAGGTTCGATTACTGGTTACGTAAAGGGCATGTAAGACAACCTGTTTTATATGGTCATACACGTTTAGTCTCAATACGGCTGTGTAAATGATTTGAATATTATTAAAATTTGAATATTATTACGAAAATTAGCCGGCATGGATAGAGATATTCGGTGCCACACCTCTCTGCCTACTCCATTAAGGATCTGCCATGACGATATTACATCAATTATATAGAATAATATGCGTATGAATATGCATATGTATTTCAATAATTAGTTTGATATAGTTATTTCGTGTTACAACGCGTGAACGTTGTGTCAGGTAATGTTATAGAATATTCATTACATTTTAATGAGCTACCTACTTAAGTGTTCTCTGTTTGCTTTTTGAACTCATCTTCCAAATACCGCTTCCAAAAATCTAATTTGATTTTCAAAGAAACACGATTACAGCACGCTTGGCGTAGCGTTTGTTTTTTGTGTTTCGTCATAATATGAAGTGAAATTGTAATGTTATTATGTTGTAATTTTGCAAATATATTTAATTTGCGAAATAAAAGTTGTTCAGTGGGTATAATGTTCAAGGTACGTACTTGGAAACTGTTTTAATTACATATGCTGCTAATTTAGTTTTTAATTGTATTACGATATGGGGTTATTTTATTTTTTATTAGAGTTTTGTATTTTTACGGCTTTTCATTGTTCATTACTAAGTAGACTAGACTTGGGTGTCTGTGTGTTATTCCTGTTTGATAAATATTCATGATTATCATTATGTCATGATAATCATTAATACTGTTTTATTGTTTACCTGCAGGTCGTGGGTTTCCTCCCATAAAACAAATAAAGTTAGGTAATAGATGAATAAATGTGATGTTTTCCTTCGCCGTTATAATAAGCCATGTTTAAAAAGTGTGCTGTATTTACAGGTAAAATATAAAGTAAAAGATAAAATTTTTAATTTTTAGTTGAGTTCCCAGCTACTATTGTTTTGGTCTTAATATATTATAATGTACGATTGGTAATGTTTTTTGGAGATTGTATCTTTGTATAACTTTCTAGTGAAGATCTCAAGCGATATTCATCAAAATCATTCATTTAAAAGTGTCTATAGAGAGGAGGGTTCAGTTGAGAGGAATTTTCATGGTTTTAAATTAATTTTCGTAAGCGCTTGGTGATAATCTGAATTTAGTTACCTTCTGAAGTGCAACAACAGCACTGTTTGAAAAAAGAATTTTGATGAGATAATCACGCACTCTACGGATGAATACGACGAGCTCGTACCGATTCCAAGTTCGAGTAGACAGTTGTAGACACCTTCGTACGTCAATGCTACAAGTGGCCATGTTTTTGTATCATACAACAACATTTCCAATAAGCCGACCGAGCCAGCGTGTAATGACCTTAAACTTCCTAAAACCATGGAAGTCGTTATTGCTCCACCGCTCCATGAGTTAGGTAACAACGTGATGGAAAGTGCAAGTTGTTCTGGCACGTACGCAATACTCCGTCGTATCGGCATGCATTGTAAATAAGGTCTATGTTCTTTTAAACTAGTAGCCACTAAGAAATGTTCTAATATTCTGCGGAGAAATGTATTTACATAACGTTACTGAGTTGATGGGATCAGTTATGGGCCGGTATATATTACAAATTTATTTTTTGTTAAATTAAGCCCATATCCTATAAGAATACATAATGAATGCTATGACAACATAGATCGCAAATATCATTGTTGTTTTATATCATAGTTTATTTGCATTCCAAATTTAAAACTGCATTTTTTTCCGTCTTTTTACATATATTTGGTACAATACATTACAAATACAACTTTCATTAATGTTCGTTAGCGTTACAAATTTAAACCCGCTCAATTGTTAAATTTAAATTAACGCCGCTAAAATTATTTGAATATTATGCTGCTGAAAATTCCGCTATCATTTTTGTTATTCCAAATTTCTTTTGTTAAATTGTGTCTTCACTCAAAATCTATGGACATCTTAGTCATTCACTTCGCGATATCGCTTTCAATTGATTGATAAAAGGAATGAAATGCGACACTCTTTTTGATAAAGTTCTTCAAAACATTAGAGGTTTGACTGGATACGTGACGGCGGACTCGTTTGGTTATCACTTTTTTTAAATAACAACTAGTCAACATTCTGTAGACTGTTATATACATTTGGTTTGGTGGGTATCGCCGCTGGTGAGATCAAATTGTTCTCGCTAGGTGCCTGATCAGTTACAGGCTACGACGACATGCTTACATCATATTACTGTATTTTTTATATTAATGCTAAGTGTCACGTATATAAAATCTATATCAATAACTAAAATTTAAATTAATAGTTACCATACGAAAATTAGCAATAAAATTTTACTTTGCAGAAATATAAAAATATATAAGATAAAACAAAGAGGGTTAAATTTTTGCATATCAATTTGTATTATGGTCAATAATAATAATAATTTATAAGTAAAAAATATATTATCTTCTGAGAAATAACCAGTGATTCACCATAAATGACAAAAACTTATTAAATTAGGTAGATCCCAAGTCACAATTATACGTAAATTATTTAAATAAGAATAATTAAAAAGGAATTCAAAATGCTATATGAAAGCGTAGTTTAAAAGTTAATATTTTCTTTATAAATTTAATAGGGTGATCGGCACAGACTAAGGCAAAGATACTATATCATCCTCTTATATTGAGCATAGCAACCCAAATTAGTTTTATATGCTACCTCATAGAAAACATTGTACTGTGATAGTCAAGTTTATAATTTACATAAATTTTTAAAGTAAACAACTAAGGTACATTTAATAAGCCGTTTAAGTTCCGAGAGAAAACAGTTTACAATCAGTAAGATCTATTCGATATCGACTCTTTTATCATTCCACCGCTGGAACATGAGTCTTCTCTCGGAATGAGAGGGTTAATGCCATAGTCTGCCACGTTGTTCACGTGCGGGTTGGCAGACTTCACACACCTTAGAGAACATTCTTTTTGTTGACTCAAGGTATGCAGTTTTCCTAGCGATATTTTCGTTCACCGTAATAGCAATTGATATTTAAACTTAAAAATGCAATGTCGTTGATGAAGATGTTAAATAGTGGAGGATCGAGATGCGAACCTTGAGGCACGCTGGAATATGGTGCGACAGGCCGTGAAAGATATCCGTTTACAGCTGTTAGGGATTCTCTATTCAATTAATACGATTCACATTAACTCAGAAAGGGCTCGGCAATTCCGATAGCTCATAGTTTGGGAGGTAGGATTATATGGTTATCTCTATAGAATGCCTCGCTGAATTCAATGAACATCGCGTCATTCGAAGGACAACAACTAACATTCGACGTCACATCGTAAATAAAAAATGTGAGATCAGTTGAAGTGAAACTATCTTTCATGAAAATTTTTAAACTACACTAAAATGCCATTTAACATAAGATAAAATAATTGTTCAAAAAATTTTGCGAGTACGAGGAGAATGGATATAGGTTTGTAATTTTTCACTTGATCTTGCTCATCCGATTTGAATCTATACCAAGTCTTGAAATAATTATACAGAATGTATTAAAAATTATTATCATACCTAAAAGTATTTCGATATGAACACACACATGAGCGTTGTCGTAGTCCTTGAAAACTTTCTGCATTATTAATTTTTATGTATTTATTTGTATTTGAGGGTCGTCAATTCAAATAATTATAGAAATATACGTATAATTACTTTACTAAATGTTGATTATATTATTAATATTCGATCTTTATTGTTTCAAGGATTATAACAATTTATAAAGATGAGTACATGTGAAGAATAGGCGGCCTTATCGCATGAAAATGATTCATTCCAGGCAACCCTTAAAGTAATCACATTGACTTTAATTGTTACGGATAAATCGATCAATTCCCTAATTAATTAAATGATGGATGATTAATATATTGAAAGATCAGTACGTTAATTCATTGAAAGATTGGTATGATAATTTATTGAAAGAACAATATGTTACTTTATTGAAAGATTAATATGTTAATTTGTTGAAAGATCGGTGTGTTAATGAAAGATAGGAGTGGAAGGTAGGCAATAGGCTCACCACCTATTCCATAGTGGGACGTAAACGTAACCGGTGCGACGTGGGAGTGTTCTGCACTCCCTTGCCTACCTCTTCGGGGATTACAGGCGTGTAGTTACGCTATCAGACTATTTTAGTCCACTGCTGGACTTAGGACTCTCCTGAAGTTGTGGAAGTAGTCCGTATCCGCCGGATCAGCGAGGGTGTGATAGATCAGGTCACTTCAAAGGAGGTCTATTGTCAAGAGCAAAGCTGTAACATGCTAATGGCGGTGATGACCAGTTGGAATTTGACAACCTGGCCGAACACGCTCCGCCGAGCTTCTGGCAGTCGCTGGCGACTTCAACCCTGGCTGTTTTATTTCCGTACTGCTGTTATGATTCAACTACAATGGCGGTGGGTTACATTATCGCGAGTTTACACGTAGCCATCGGCTCGTTACAGGCTGAATTATTATTAAATTACTCATTAACACATGTTTATAATTTAAATATGTGAAGGTAATTATGTGCACGAGTTAATTATTACTTGTTAAATATTGTTTCTTGTCGGAACATGTGTGCACGTACACTTAATTAATACGTAACTATGTAATTTCACGCCTATAATTCCTGAAGAGGTAGGCTAGGGGTGTAGTAGATACAAAGTCGCGTTCCATCAATTACGTTCAAGTCCCCATATGTAATGGAGAGTGTGATTATTGATATGCTTATATCGTTAGCTGCTGCACTAACCAACATTATTTAACTATGTAAGGATATTCTTTACGACCGAGTGCCGAGTACTAGAGATACATTTTTACATACTACACGTGAATCTACTGAATAACATTTACCGACTCCGTGTCAGACGTGACGGCCATCTATCAAACTGTGGTATCAGTAAATTTACACGGATACTACGCTGAACTCTAGCACACATAGAACAGTAAAACTAGACCGGTTGAAACTGGTTATAACCTGTCTAACATGTACTGCAGAGCGGAATCCTCAGCTTGCTGGTGTATATTTTTTATTGTTACCACTTTTATGTGATGTACGCGTAATTTATAATCGTATTTTATTTTTTGCAAGCACATATGTTGTGTGTATCGTGAGTAGCCAACGTGACGAGTAACAGTCGACATCGGTGCGGGCGATACGGGGCAACCTCTGCTTCGATTCGCTGCTGGAACGGAGCCAAGGGAATGGGTCCTTGACGCTAGTTGCGATTGATTTCACCAGCAATCTGGCCGCGCGGAAGAGGTCTCTTATAATGTGTGTGCCGGGGATACTTTGGTGGAAATAAGTGGACGGTGTCGTCCGCGCGGGCCGGTCGCTGGGAGGCGACGGGCGAGTGGCAGTACAATACGATGCGACTTTCATTCTTGTCGGCGAGCGGACACCTCGCGAGGTGGTGCCGTTGAAGTACTCGAGTACACGATGTATCTATTCTCATACTTGATTTTCTTCTATGATAATTTAGTTACACAACGCCGAGGATGCGGTAGGCTTTAATCCTGTCTATTTTGAGATGAGCTACATGTCCAAGTGTGATACAATGGATTGGTTGATAATGTTAATGTGTGTTTGTCTGCGTGTGTGTACATGTGTATGATTCCTTAAATAAATATATACATAATGTATTTAGTTATATTACTGAATTAAACTTGTCGCCTCTTTGAGATCATATCGTTTTGGAAGACTATTACCAACGCCATTTTATACATTTATTTAACAATTTTGTAAATAGCGAACATAACAAAAAGCAAATTATATTAACACACCAAATTTGTCCATACAATATACACTACAGGACATAACCATCGACATTACACGTGAATATTGTCCACTTTTATGTTAGTATTATTATTACCACGCCAGATCAATGTTACGGTGTGAGCAGCGTGCGGCCGCGTGCCGCGTGCTCGTGCTGTCTAGTGTGCGTGTGTGCGTGTGTGCGTGTGTGCGTGTGTGCGTGTGTGCGTGTGTGCGTGTGTGCGTGTGTGCGTGTTGTCAACGCTACAGCAACATGCGCGGTGGTTGCAGGCGGGGTGCAGCCGTGCCGCCCGCTGCGCCGCGCCGGCCCGCGCGCGCTCGCCACGTGCGCGGCGCTCTGCAAGAGCCCCACCGAGCAGCCGCCGGCGCCGCCCGCCGACCACGCGAAGGACGCGCCCACTGGTGAGCGGTGACCACTACGGTGACCTCGCATCGTGTTCGTTGTGGGGTTACCATACATGATGTGAGGTCTTCGCACATTTAACTTTTTTTTTTCTTAAACATTTAATTTATAGTTTTTTAATAAACCTGTTGTAAAAATGCACGACTAAGCGATGGAGAGATTGAAGAGCGTTTATTTTTTATTGTCATATTTAAGCGAAGTACTTGAGTATCATGTAATGGATACGGTTATATGTCGTCAACCTTGTACCAGAGTTCAATTGTTTTTGGGGTGCGTCGGTCCCAATTTAGTATTTATTGTAGATAAGAGCCAAAAATAATAATATAAAGATAAGGGGTTGTCTTTATCGTAGCTATAATGGTGAGTAATCGCGCTTAGCGACTGCGGTGACTTCTACGCTTCATTACTGTTTATTCTCCATGCCCAGCGTGGGGATCGTGGACAAGAACCCCTCTACAATACCCAGTGATGGACTGGAACAGACTGATGATGATTTGCGTGATAACTTTAGATTCCAAATTTGAATATCGACATTAAGTGTTACCTATCTATTCATAGTTACCTTTAGCAATAATTTGTATCTCTTGTGTGGTACAAATGCTACAGCCAAATGCTGGTCGTGTTGTCTGAAGTACAATGAAATGTACTGTTCAGTGCATATTATCTATTGAAGAAGGATGAAGGAGAAGTATGTTGAAGAAGAAGAATGAACAAGAAGTGTATTGAAGTAGAAGTTTCATTTACTAAAACAGAAATACCCGAATGTGAGATGAAATGCCACTGAAAAGAAGATGTCCTGTAAGCATGTGACGGAGACAGATATGGTGGTAGATATGGTCAAGGTCTGCTCGTCGTGTGTTGAGTTCATTTACAGAGGTCCTATAGAACAGGAGCAGTTACTAATATTATTTTCATTATTAAGAGTTTCCATGTCTCGTTGGTCGTGTTGGTTGCAAGCGCGACTGCCGATCAGGAGGTCTCGGGTTCGATTCCCGGGTCGAACACTTCAAAATTTTCTAATTTAAAATTCCCAGTGGTGGTTCGGAGTCAAGATATGTGCCCGATGCATGGCAATGGGCTCACCACCTACTCCATAGGGGGACGTAAACTTAGCTGGTGAAGCGTGGGAGCGTTCCGCCTATCTCTTCGGGGATTGC
>DWEI01003314.1:0-12978 GCA_018245875.1 Mysoria ambigua | reverse complement strand
TAACCGGTGAATCGCGGGAATGTTCTGCATTCCTCTGCCTACCCCTTCGGGGATTACAGGCGTGAAGTTACGTTTTTGTGTTAAGATTCATTGTATGATGACACGATTATATAAAGAAGTAAAAAGATCTAGAACTTGGAATGAGACCTAAACTAGTTATACTGATACATCATTAGAATGTATCCTTAGTCCGGAATAGAAGCTGGTCGGAATGGCTTTATCCAATGCGACCATCTATAATTGGATAGTTCTAGAGTACATGTGTTTCAAGGACCAAATATCATTTATTTTAATGGTGTAAAAAACGTATTAAAAAAATCATCCATCGTGTTATTCAAGGATTTGTAAATTCTGCCAAGCGTCCATGGGCCACCATCGTAAACTATAGAACTAAACCCTTCCCACGATGGCAGGTGACGTAATGACAATAAAATGTTTGATGATATCGATCATAGTTAGAATTTAAATGACCTAATTTTTAAGATACTAAGAACTTCTATTCAAGTGTTGATGTTCAGTGCGTCAGCTAATGTAGAGTTTCCAAGGGTATCGCCCGGGTTGGGTGCAATTGAACTTAACGAAGATTTTCTAGTACAAATTTTTAGCAGTGGCGCGGAGTATTGATTTCTGTCCGATGCATGGCAATAGGCTGACCAAGTATTTCATAGTGGGACGCAAACGTAACTGGTGAAACGTAGAATGAACTACAATCCACCTCTTCGAAGATTACAGGCGTGATGTTACGTAAATTAGTACGCAATTATTGACGACAGTGATTGGCATTTCATTTTAACACTTATTACTACATTGTGTTCGAGTAAATCTTAAGTGCAAAACGGATACATGGTTTTATCAAATTTATTGTACAGACGTTTTGTACCACATCGAGTGGCGTTTACTGAAATTAGCAAAGCGCTATAAATTATCGTAACCGGAATGTACCAATTAAGATATCTGTTATGCTAAAGGTTAGTTTGGTAATTAAATCAGTGCGCTGCTCTCTCAGCACCAGTTCCCACACCCTCCTCCGGATTGCGAGAGCCTCGAGCGCTGCTCGCGACATTCTGCGTATTTTACTGTTGAATTCGTAATTCGTGATTGTTTATACATATCAGGCTTAACGCATCTTTGTTTATTCGACATAGCCCAGCTAATATCGGACCTATACGAGGTCCTTCTTCAAAAGTTGCCGCCAAATGCAACGGGGTTGCGCCGGAGTTTATGCTGAAGGACCTCGTATAGGTCCGAAACATACGTATGTACATTTTTGATACTATGTATATACCAACACTAGATTTTTTTATGTAGATACAATGTCTAATGTATAAATCAACTTTCTGACGGTGTGCGAGTGTAAAGTGAATAATAAATACCTATATGTAGAAGATATACGTCAGGTCTTTGAAGATGGAGATATTGGCCACTGAGACCTCTCTACCTACTCCGTATGCAAACTGGCGTTATGAAATATTAATAAAGTCAGATAAATTTTGAAAGCAATTTTTAATTCACTGAAATAATCGTGCAAATCATATTTCTAACCGCGAGAAAGAAAGACCAATAAACTTAATTTTACTCAAGGAAGTGTATTTTTACAGCATAGAGAAGGATAATTCACATACACGCATGGTCATTTAATTTTTAAATTTCTCTAGTGAATGCTCGAACTCTGGATTTTTGCGCGGTACAGTGCAATTGGCCCAACTCCTATTCTACGAAAGGAAGAAAACGTACTCGTAACTGCACCTCCTCCTTTGCGACCTCTTCGGGGATCATAGGCGTCATTATACGTTTGTTTTATCCTTAATATTTTAGCAAACACTGGCCAAAATCAAGCGCGTTCCGCTGCAGGATCCACCACTACAACCGATTACATATAATTGCTATAATTACACGAAGCCGTGCGCAGCGCTACATCGTAATATCTGCATGCGCTAATTACGAGTTCAAGCGATAATTGCTCCTTTGGGTCGAATTCGTGGTACTCTCCCTACCAATGTTTTCTGGTTCTGACTTTTAGTTGGTCCTATACTAAGCAAGTATAGTTAAGTATTGTTTCGTCGGCCTGTTATGCTCGTGAATCACAGAATATTTGCAGCGTTACTCGACTTTGTCTTTGTTTTGATATAAACATGTAATGAGGTATGTTTCATGTCTTGCTGATTTTAATTTTTTTTTATTGCATGGTTACGCTTAGGTTATATTCTTTACAGAGTAGGCAGATAGGAGCGACATACATGAGCCGCTTCTCGAGACAGAACTGACTCCACGATCACCCAGTACTATAGGGTACAATTAATAGAAAGTTTGTTATAACCATCTTTTCTGATATATTATGGATTGTATTGTAGGTAATGAAAACAATTTAATTTATGCCATGCGATAACACGATTCATCGAAGTCGTGTGTAATTGAGTTTTACAAACAGGAATTCACCAACTATTCACGTTAAAACACGGAATTCAATATTTTACGATCCAAAAAAAAATAACCCGCAGAAAGCTATAATTAGTATAATTTATACGTGTCCATTAATTTTGGAATTATTACAAAGATACTAAATTAAGACGGCAGTTTATTTTGATGATGTTATATACGGATTATACTCGTATAAAAACTGTTGATATTAAATAACGCTGACTTTGTGTGCACGCTCGGGATAAGCGCTAGACGCAGCACCGCTGGTCACATTGCTGGTCCACGGAGGTTCTGGAGGCAGTTTGGTCGACGTTGCTACTAGGAGTCCTCAGTCTGTCCTCAGTGGCATTAAGACCGGCTTAGGTTTCAGTTAGATTGCTAGTTTTTGTTTTTCAGTTACATTGAAAGCAACTTTCACGGTGACGGATAACTATAGTTTAAAATATAGCGTATATTTGTATTAATACCATAATCGTAAGAAACTGAAGCTTCTACTTTTCCCCGACGTTTTATTCTTATATCTTCATCTACGTGTGACTAAGAATCCATATTAATCGAAAGTTTAAATATAGAACTTAGTTCATTATAGAACCTACGCGATAAGTTATCTTGCTATTTGTCGCTTGGATAGGTCTGATACTGGCTGATGGGCTGAAGTCTTTGTAGACAGGCTTATGTATTTACCTACCTCTTTAGATATTTGGCATGAGACGATATAATAATTTCAGTAATTGTCACTGGGACATACCAGGTACTTTTAAATAAATAATGATTCATTACATTATCAAGTGTATTCGCACAGCTTCGGGTATACAAAATTCTAGAACATCTGTAGATTTTATAACATCCAAATGGACATTGTTCGACCCAAAAATCATGAAACACGTATGTTAAAACGAGTGCACAATTAAGATGCACCTAAGGAGACGCAAGCGGATTAATAAAGATATTGCTGTATCGTCGAAGAGTAAAGATAGAAGTATACATAATTAATATTCTAAATCCTACTAATATGAGAGAATCAAATCAAATTTCTGCTCCAACCGGTTCTTTTACCACTTGCAATTATATATTATATGTATTATATATTATTTTACACACACAAACGTAAGCTTCATTTCTCAATATACAGACTCAACTACCAAAGTGACAAAAGAACTCACAGAACAGAATATCACAATTCCTTCATCAGATCCCATTCCAGAGAGAAATGTTCCACATATATATTTCAGACATACGGCGGTCTTCATCCGTCCGTTCCGTACGCTCGTCTATGCATGTATAAGCTGTGGACTACGCTTCTGAATTCTCATTGCGCAAGTACATCGGTCTTTTAGTAAACGATGGCAACGTCTGGTATACTTTGGTGTTGTAATAATTAGGGTGTTGATAATAGGTTATCGTATGGTGTATGCGTGCCATAGGCATGATACAAAACAATGAAAGTGGTCAAGAGTGATGAGCAATAAAATGAACAGTGATGGCGCAATGGTTCAGAGTTTAGTGACCCACGTCGATGATCCTGTGTTCAAATTCTAGAGCATCCGTTCTTAACCAAGCAATTGTTTTTTAAGATTGAATATCGTTTGATTTAACGATGCATAAAAGCATCCCGTGAAAAGCCTTACACCTTAGAATTCTTCATAATTTTAAGCTTCTGATAAAATCCTACCCTCATAATTTAATCTGAGTTGTCTCCAACTGTAGAAAAATGAAAGATTTAATGATAATGATGGTGATTGAAGCGAATGTTTTTACATACTTGTATATCATCCTTAACTTTAATCTTTCTGATGAACGTTAGCTGTTGTCTCATTTCCTCTATCGCCAGCACAGCAGCAGTGAGAAGCGTCGGTAACAAAGAATAAATTACTTTTCCTCGTGCATTACGTATGCGACTCAGCCGATTCAAGAAATTTTTTCGTCGCCATTATAATGGTGAGTCACTTAAGCAGCCTTTAGAAAGGCTATAAAAACTGTTACTACGAGTCGCTGAACTTACCCTAAGAATAACAAGTGTAGTTTAAGACGTTGTATGATACTCGTCAAATACGCGAGATTTATGCTCATTATTGCGGCTACCATCTTGGAATTGTAAACATGTAACAGTAGTTCATTTAAATGTAACTAACGCCATGACTCATCTGGGTTCAACTATTTTTGGATTCACTGCAAAAATGAGGTACTGTAATAGATTCAACTCACATTTCTCTCAGAGACGGTTACTTTACAAACATTCGTGGGACAAACTTAAAGGTGCCCGTCGTTCTATGGTAACTTATGATCTGTTGAGTTAAAAATACCACACTTGTAACTCTCAACATACTTGCATAAGTTTAAGCAAATTTGTAATATTATTTTCCATAAACACACCTTTTAGTACCAGAAGGACGAAGGATCTAAGTCATAACCTCTAATATTATAAATGGAGACACTAAAGTCGCTAATAAAACTTCTATTGCTTATGAACGACATCAGTGTTTACCTACCCTCTATATCAAAATGCCGGTGAACTGTGGAAGTACACCGTACTCATCTGCTACCCCTGGGAAAAAACAGGCCTGATGCTATGTCAAGCTAAATTATTATTAACGTGTGGCGTACAATCAAACCGCCAGTTGCAAGTAATCAAGGAATGTTTCGTAAAGTACAACAACGCAGACGGAATGAGGCCGGTCCTGTAACGGAAGTACGAACGGAACGCGCATACTTGGCACACCACCAGGCGATACAGTTCAATTTCAACAGTGCTATTTACATGTCACATAAGAGCTTATAATGTTTGAATGTCCTGCCTAACAAGCGTTCGGAAACGTGAAGCTAATCATTCTGTAACAATTTTGATTATACATTATCGCAATAAAATATCTAACGTAAAAACTTTCATGAATTATATTATCAAAATTATAGGTGATAATGTAATGAATGCACGTTTTAATTATTAATAATATAACCCTATATGACTGAAATGAAAAAAATATCTACGAATTGAAAAATGTATATTAACAAAATTAATTACAATTTAAAAGAACAGTCATTATCTTTGAATGACATGGTAGACTATAGTGCACGTAGTAATTTACCGGTGTCTCTCATAAAGATGGCCAAAAGAATCAATTTTAAAGCACTTTATATACAATAACTTTTAATATTCTCGTTGTTGACGCGATGGGCTTTCCATGTGAAGAAATCTTCGCCCAGTCGGTCAACCCATTATCAGCAATTTGTCTCGAAAACACACGCGTTGACATAACTTGTTTTAAATTCTTAAACGACCACACCTATACCCATAGAGCGGTGTAATTACGATAAAAACGTAATGAGATGCAAGTGGGTGGGGTCATTTAAAAAGCAGTAAACAAAATTATCCCGACCCACGCCATCAATTAGTTCGGCTAGAATTAAATTGGACGTTCCCTCGAAACTTTTGAATTAAAACCTTGCACGCCAAGTAAATGTGGATAATTACGTACGTATTTAATAACGCTTTGTTCTCGAACAGTCGACGAGAAAATTCAGGTAATTCAATTGTTTAAAACTGTTTAATACGGACGCGTCATGCCGTTTGCTTTCCAGTGCGCCATTTTGTTTTTAGGATTCCCTGTTGTCTGTCCATAAACCATTCTGCAATGAACTTTTTATAGCGTTGCATTAGTCCATCTATCTTCAAGAAACAGTTCTACAGAAGAATCAAGACAAAACTGAGCAGCAGTGTCAGAGCGCGGTATTAAGCCTGACACCGAATCCACCTCGCCCCTTTTCCTCCTCCATTCAGTCCAAATGGAGTATATTAAAATATATTGACATCTCTCCTTGATTGATACTACTGTTGAAATTACGTTATCGATAACCTTGAAAGTCTATTCTGTAAAATGGAATATTTTATTCAATTGATATAATATTCGAGGTCGGTGGGAAAAAATCATTAATACCTATTAATGCCGATGAACATTAAAAGCAGTAGATATTTATAGTAGGAGCAGCTTTATTATGATTTAAGGCCACACCAAGTCTCAAATCGTTTCAACTCACTAGTATTAACAAATATGGAACTATTGCGTTATCTCTGAGAGAGAGAGTTAGAAATTCAGTTCTTCTTCGTTTTGTCGAATATTAGAAGCATAGCATAAAGGTTGTACTCAATTTCAAACCAAAAAGCAACGACAAATAAAAAACTTTTGTGCTGCCTCAAATATGTCGTGCGTTGAGTACCAGTGAGACTTTTAATGAATACCCATTTAAAAGAAACATTAAAATAACCTTAATACCCCAGTACGTTGCATTAAATATTTTCAGTTTTATTACCATTTAAATATAAACTTTTCCATGTAATTCGCGTTAAATTGTATACAATTATAAACGATTACTTTTTCCCGTCAAGCCTGTAGCAAACGCGACGTTTCTTGACAAACCGGCGAGTGACATTAAAATACATTTATTCTTATATATAATAAATTCTTCTTTTACACATAAAAACGTATTATTAGCCCATCGCTGGTACACTTCGTGCAGCATCGGCTTCCTCGAGCCACACGGCCGGGACCGGTCGTAAGAACAACGATCCACCTCGCCCGCTGTCATAATCGTAGATGACAATCAAAGCGGCCATCAGTTAAAAAATACACACGACCACAACAATAGCATTCCTACGTTCGATTAATGATTTCGAGTGTTCCCCCAACGACACTCGTACACCTACTTAGTTGACATTATGTAAATACGGCCCCACTTCACATTGTCGTACTCATTATGCGATCGAGGATTTCGTCAGGTGAAGAAACACGTGTTGTTCTATCGTGTTGATTCACGGTGCGGCCGCGCGAAAGTGCCGCCCGTTGGCGCGGTGAGCTGCGGTTGGGATTACGAAACGCTTTTATACTGATGTTCAATGGTAAGGAGGGGCTTTTGATTGAGTCTTACATGTTTCTCTTAAAATATCCAAAATATGGTAATGTGCGTTATGGTTATAATAAAAAAAAACTATGCTTAGAAATGTATAATATTTAACGTTTATACAGTAATAACACTTTCTTGTCTAGTACTATTATTTTGCGTCGTTTGTATATTGTCAAAAAAAAGAATTATTTTAACAGAACGTCACTTTTATAATACTATAATAAAATCCAGTTGTAATAGTGGGCATGAAATAGACGGTTCAAACTTTTGAACGGTGAGCGTGGTCAGCACTTACGCGCGCCATACATCCACCAGCCACACCATAGCTCACACAATGAGATGATTACAATCCGTTATACCTATCTATTCTATACAATATAAAAAATAACAAGAGGCATTCGTTCGTGGGCGAGAGAAAACAATGTGTTTCTCTCCTGCTCTAATTTTAAAGATACACTTACAGATAAACATCTATAGAATGATTTGATTAATTCGAACATGGCTTTAATACAAAGAATTGGTAGGGTTGAGTATTTAAGTATTTTATTGCTGACGCGTGTCGATTTTAATCTGACTTCGTTGCGTCATGTTATTAATCATTTCTAATGAATTTATAATGATCATTTTTTTCCCCTTAATGTTTGGAATAAGTGCCTTATTAACATCTGCTAATATTGATGCTTGGTTAAGTATCCGTCATAGTCAACCAGTAATGTGTATGGCTGCGTTATAGTATTGTGAACTTACGCTTAACTATGACATATTATGTATAAAATAACAAATTGAAAGATACTTAGATACATTGTCATCTTGACCTTGACACATCGTTTCCTGACAATTTCAATACATATTTTTGTACACTTTAAATCTGGCAACCATACAGACGTGTTCTCTGACGTTAAATAGCAAAACTAAAAATTCTACTTTTCAAATGAGCTTATTGCATACATTTAAGAACCTCATAGCGTATTGAAAATATTGCAGAAGGATGTCCATTCCGATTTACACACGATGGCGACAAACACGACCGCGCGAAGCGTATCCAGGTGCTGTGAATAGAACCTCACTCTTCAGGGAGTGGAGCCAAATACATATTTATCCTTCCATTAAGGATTAAGTCAACTTGCCACAAGATTCATGGGTAGCCTTCAAAAAGGGCCACAATTAAAGCACCGCTATATAAAAGAAATATCAAATAACATTGGATTTATGATTTCATGGGCAAAGCTCGATTGTTTTTTTTGTGTAAATACTTATCTAATATGTTTTACAAACAGCTTACATTAAAAATGTTTAAGGCGCTCCCATCTCCCAATCTGGCTTACGAAACATAAAGCTTCCATCCAATCTCGCCGGAGACGTTCATTATCAAACTCGGAGGCAGTTCCAAACTCCCTTAGTCGTTATAAAGGCGATCAGTTTTCCACGCCGATTCACTCGAACCGTATCAATTATGGTAATTCCCCGTTTAATTTCCTGAAACAGATTAACTATGGCCCCCCCTTGGCAATAAATTTGATTTATCGCGCCAGGTTTTAAAACTTCTCCAGCGCTAAGTTCATTAATGGTGGACGGCATTTGTTTGCGGAATTTTTTTTAATCCGAAATTTTCAATTACGCCGATTTCGGGAGCCCGGTATAAAATCGCTGTGAAGAATTCATCTACTTTGTTCCGAGTAGTAGGTGTTGTTCCAATATCGGGCATTAATCTCTCCGCCGGACATAAAGAGGTTTGTAAGTATATTCTGCACAGTTTTTGCCTATGGTCACCTGATAGATGCATTTTGAACCGCAGCGAACACTTTCAATAAGGCTTAATATTCACATAAAATACTTCTAATTTCCTCCGAAGTATGATAAAATATACAGAAACAAGAAATCCGCGTTAATCAAACCAAGCACTGATAGTCTTTAAGACTATGGATAGATCACGGCTTCCCAGTCTAATATCAACACTGTGAGGGGATTCGTGTATTCCTAATAAAAATCCATTAAGTAATGTACATGCGTATTACAATGACAAATAGTTAAAGTAAAAACAAAAAAAGCACACATACACACGATGAAACTTTAATAAAAATCCTTTGCAGCAGACCTCCGAGCGCAATCAAAATATTGTATTCGCAATCACCTCATAATTTACCATCGCTCGCACAAGAGGCGTTCGGGATTAAAATTAGTGCTTAAATAATCACACGTAGAGTTATAATTTTCAAGAGCGAACGTCAGGGTAAAGTGGCCGTGCGCGAACACAATGGGGCCGCGGGCCGCGGCGCAGGCGCCCCGCGGTGCGCCCGCGCATACGCCACACAAAATGAGATAAAAACTTAAATAAAACCTTATGTAAATTAAATTTGTAGATCTACGTCTCGTGAGGCGCTCATAAGTTGAAAAGTGCCTCATAAAGTTTATGAGAGCGGCTTGCGGCTGATTCAGTGGGCGCTTATAACTTTGTTGTGTGTAAATATAGAACTTTCCGTAATTGTCCGGTTGTGTTTGACAGGAAGTGAGATCTGTCAAATAAATAGACGTTCATATGAGTTTTGGTTCGACCGCGATATAGACATTATTGTACAAAATTACGTCAATTATTTAACTCACTTAATTTACCACGAAATTTGAATTCAATTCTATTTATTTATTGTGGATTATTTCAATGGTCGCAAAATGTTTAGGTACTTTTTTGTAGGATACACAGCGACACGTTTAGTATGGACAAATATATTTTTACATAAAAATGTTAGATAACAGGATAGTTACAAGGTTTTATCTGTACAATAAATAATAAATAAAAATATAAATTTTACATAACATGTAAAGATATGGTGTACTCAAAAAAGTTCATCACCCATCAGCCTAAGTCCATAGCTGGACAAAGGTTTTCCCTAGAATCCCCATAATCCCCACGCTGAAAACCCGAGTTCGAGATCGCAGAGCACAGCTTCTCGCATCGTCTCCGCTGCTACTCACTGTCGGTCAGGGCATCTAGCCGTGCCTGGTATCGCTGCGCTAGGCCGGGTCAGCCGACCATCGAAGCCTGTTTGTTATATAGGCGGGCGCACGACAGACGGTTGAAGTTGGCTTGAGCTATATCAAGCTTAAAACTATTTACACCCCCTTGTCAATATAGTGTTCAACTTTTATGTGATATTTCTATAAAATAACGAAACAATTGATAAAATCGTTCAAAATACACAATTCCTAACATAAACCATAAACCGATACATTTTGTATACATAGTGGAAAACATAACAACAGTTCCGGTGTAAGAACGCAGTCAATAAATTGTCACGAACCGGCCGTAATCCTACACTAGACAACTGCAAGTGATTTAGTGGCCAATAAAATGGTTTAATTTATTGCTAAATACAAAACCCGCTCATGATGAGATATAAAAATAATCAAACTTGGTTTACTGTCGAGTTCGATTGTCGCCTCGCTCAGGTCTCGCCTCATCGTTCGCAATAAGCGACAAGAGGCTGGAGGAATCGTTATAGGTACAATAAAATGCTGAACTAACATTCCGTTCGTGTTGGTCAAATAAATAAAATTAATTCAATAATTAGGTCAATAAAATTGTTTTTTGGACTTTCGCCACTAGACCGATGTCTAAGACAAGAGGATTAGTAAGAATCAGTGATCCCTGTATATTCTCACAGGTCATTTGACAGATGACAACCGCAAAGTATAAATATTATCTGCAAGTTGGTATCAAATATATTACATTTTTTTCCGTCTATCTTTTATATAACGAATATCGTCCTTCAATGTAACGGTTTTCTTACGTAGGTAATTATAAAATAGCTTGGAATAATTATATTTTTTCATACCGCTCTTTTTATCTTTCGCGATTCATTCGCCTTGAATAAGACGCGTGTCTTAATCGAACGATCACACATGTAAACATTTACTGCAGGTTTATAAAAGTTGTAGTAATGATAATTAATATACAAGAATAGAGTGTACCTTTTTATATAAATAAACAAATGTCGCGCGAAACTTGTATATTTACGCTATTTAATGACAATGATCATTATAAAATCAAGCCAGATCGTTCACGCGGTATACAGCCCCACAAGACAGTATTAGATACCTCTATTCTTAAATATATGACGGTAAATTGTGTGACTGTAAGGTGTTCAGTATGTAATTAAAAATCAATTGTCATTCCCAATAATACATACCTACATCTATAGAATATTAATTAAACAAGTTCAACAGCCACTTCTCTGCAACGGCCGCACCTCTCGCTTATGTCATTTCAACGACTCGAAATTAAAATACACGTGACCAGAACATCTAGTAGTAAAAGCAATGTGAACTACCTTCCCAATTATAATAGGCATTTTAGAATTGTAATTGAAAAATTAGTTCTTGTTCACATCGTTGTATATTTTAATAACGATACGCCAGGTCCTTTAAAGGAAAGGCAGAGAACGCCGAATGTTAAATGTGTCCTCACCAACTTCACATGCTTTTTCATAGCAAGTGTTTATTGTCAATCATTTATTTATTTATTAGATCACACATGTTTTACTCTTAGAGGCGGATTAAGGGCAAATTGTACAATGTATGTTCACGCCTGTGATCCCCAAAGAGGTGGGCAGAAGAAGGCAAAACACTCCCACACGGAATTTGAGTCTAGATATGTGCCCGGTGTATGGCAATAGGTTCCCCACCTATTCCATAGTGAAACGTAAACGTAACTGGTGAAATGTGAGATTGTATTAGATATCTCTGCCTACTTGACATGCGCGATGTAATTTTACATAGTTACAGCAAAACGACATTATCATTTTCACCGTATTAAATTAAGTTTTCAATTCATTACTTATCAACCATTAACGCGGACGAATACGACCGGTACTTAATACCGCGAAACCATACAATTTGTTTAAACTACCGTTGCGATACTGGTACGCTGTACGAATACCAGTTTGGGTGGATTTATTAAAGCGTCGATCGGTGACGAATAGAGATGTCAAGCGAGATAACCTTAAATCCGATGGCAATAAATACTTTCCGTGTCGACAATCGGAAACGGGCTGTTGTGTAAGAAACTGTATAATTGTACAAGCGGTGTTCATTTCATCGCTCATCAGCGGTGTAATTGCATGGTGCGTAGCCGGTCATCGTGGTCATTAACGCCTTATCCTGGACCGTTGGACCCAGGTCTCCTGTAATAATGAGACAAGTTACATGAGGATCATAGGCAAATATTATCACGAATTGCAGAAAAGTTGAATTTGTAATTTGTCGCAGAATCGCCTTTTCTTTGAGGATTAAGCTGATTACACCACTTGTTCGTTGGTCATTTTTGATCATGCAATATAATGGTCCCCCAACTCGCATATCTAGCAGGAGGGTTAAGGGCAGACATCCCTCAGAGGAGGCCTATGTACCCCAATGGACTTGGCTCATTATAACTATTCATATATCTTCACGCCAGGTCCCTCGCGGGTTAGGCAGAGAGCACAGAGTGCCAAATAATGATGACTATAATATATTTATAACAAACAAGCACTAGTCCTGATGTAGAGGAGCTCTAACGCAATGGCCAGTCGTTTACAGACCATTGCACAGATTGCTTTATTATTATTTATAATAAGACATATTTATCTTGAACAGAAATAGCATTAACACACTCCATTTTTAAATAATAAT
>DWEI01003313.1:0-12979 GCA_018245875.1 Mysoria ambigua | reverse complement strand
ATGGCAATAGGCTCACCACCTATTCCATAGTGGGATGTAAACGTAACCGGTGAAACGTGGGAGTGTTCTGCATTCCTCGCCTACCTCTTCGGGGATTACAAGCGTGAAGTTACGTACGCTATTACAATATACGTTCCATATAAAGCACGAATAACACCACATGTGGCTATAATAAGCCTATTTTTTTACACCTTGTATTTATTATAAGCGCGAAAGCCGCTCGGGACGTCCTGGGTTTAATTCCCGGATCGGGCGTTGTTTGATTTTAATAATTTGGATTTTCTAATGGTAGTACGCAGTTTCAATACGTGCCCGGTGTGCTAACCACCTATTCCATAATGGGACGTAAACGTAACTAGTGGTGGGAATGTTTATGTTTAAACGTTTTTTTACGCATACAAAATATACTTAGGTATGAACGGATATAGCAGTACACATATCGGTATAGCAAGACGTTATTGCGCCGGTGATGACCGCAAAGATGTACCTATTTTGGCACAAAATCGGAATAGTCGCTAACTCAATTGTCCCATACCCCTGAGGCATTAAAGTTATCTCCAATGATATGTTATTATAACTGTCAATAGTGGCCGCTTAACTTACCACTCAATAACGCGAACTGTTCGATGAAATTTTACACTAGGGATAACTTAGATCAACTAGAGCAGACTAACCACAATGTCGAATTTTAAAAATGTATATATTCAGATTGAATTTAAAAAATATCTGTCTTAAGCAAAATAACTTTAAAACTATGTAAATATCGATACCTGAAGATATATATATTTAAACGCCATCTAGTGGCTAGTAGTCTGAATGATGTAGTGCACTAGTGTACTATACGACTTAAAGCTATGCACTATTTTCAGTGGCTATTTGTAAGCTACTCATGTTTTAATATAATATGTTTTTGTTACAAATAAAAAAACCTTTTAATATATTTTATTAATAATAATCATATGATATTAGAACATTTTTTTATTTAATAGGTATCTATTAGCTATTTACCCTTTTACTGTGAGCTTTTTCGTGCATGTCGGCCGCTGTACAACAGTCGCCAACCTGCAATAGTGAGCCAAGAGGCCAAAAGCTCGTTTTGTTACGTTACGTTAGTTGTCCTCGGCTCGTCGCTTGGGTAGCGTGCGCTCGACGCATTGGTAAACTTTCGCGCGCTTTATATCGCGTTCAAAAATGTGATTTTGAATGAAAACATAGCAATTAAAAATCAGTTTGCACTGTTTACTATTTTAAAAGTTGTTTTATTGACTATTGTTAATGCAATATCTGCTTTAGTACATTGCTTCGCTATTGTTAGCGATTTGAACGGGCGTTCATAAATAGTAAATAGTAGTAAGATTTTGGGTTACACAGTTAACAGTGCTTTGCGATTTGTGTTTGTGTTTAGTAGAAAAAATTCGGTAACTAGTGTTTGTGTTGGGTGTTGTGATGTGGTGGTGAGCAGTGGTAAGATGCGGTGGTTGCTGGTGGTGTTGCTGGCGGCGGCTGTTGCCGGCAAGGGCAAGAAGCACAAGCACCAAAAACCAGGTGGGTTTAAAACGTATTAATTATACTCGTTAGCTTCGTATAAAAGTGAATAAATATTCAAACCTCTTATCTTGGCCCGTATTTTAATTAATAAGTGTATAAGTAGGTATATATGATACATGGTAATAATTAAGTTGTATTAAAAGTTTTAACTTTATTAACAAACTATTAAATCAAATCACTATCTTAAATATCTGACATTATTCTAGCAATGTAGCATGGTAAATAGTTTAGCATTTCTAATATTATGTCTGTATTTAATTAAATTAATATTTGCATAATAATTTTATTGGGTCAGACACATCAATCACTTCTACATCTTGATATGCTATTATTGACACTAATAATATCTGTTCCAAATTTGAATATATTGCATACCTACTTGTACCAAACTGAAATACTTCTGTGAGTTGTATTCGAAAAATTATTTGAACTATTTTTATATACTCTTTGTACTCGATATATTAACGACAAGGAACCTATAAGACAAAGCAAGACATCTATACATTTATAGCGTGTATTTATTGCGATTGTGATATAACCGTTCAATGCTTCCTAAATAATAATGCACCACAATAATAATGGTTAACAATTGACATTTTTAAGGTTGACTTTTACAAATATGAATACTGTTTTGTTGTTTGAATGTTTACATGTTGTGTTCTTTTGTATAATCTATTTGGTTAATCACAAATGACGTATCGGTGCATTCAAGATCTTTTTAGACATCCTAAAAATATAATAATAATATCATGTTTCATATATCACACACGCTTATAATTATAAGAATTTGTGCTCAGATAACGTGAATGAGGAAACCACGCGGGCTTATAATTATAAGAATTTGTGGTCAGATAACGTGAATAATGAAACATCGCCCTACCTCTTCGGGTATTACTGGCGTGATGTAACGTTGTGCTTAATAAAGGAACAGTAGACAATGAACTTTCATAATTAAGTTTGTACATAACTACATTCAGAAAATGTGATAATGTTATATCCTACTCGAGTCGATTCAAACTCGAGTGTTGCTGACACTCGAGTTTGTCATGAATTATCCGACCTGAACCCGTAACTCTTGCCAGGAGGCAAGAGTTAAGGGTTCAGTGGTAAACGAACTGTACTGCTGTCCTCAGCAGTACAGTTCGGGTCACCCACCCACCCATGAACCCACGGGTCATTATAGATATGTGTGCAGCCATATAGTACAAAAAAAATTGACTTGTATATTGTATACTTGTATACATACAGTATACAAGTATACAATATACAATTGTATTGTATCGCCAAAACATCTAAAATTCATTTCCAATGAGACACAGAAAAACCTTTTATTGGAATGAAAACGTCTATGTTACTCTAACGCCGTATCTAAGACCGAACATTTCTATATTTGTATCATACAAAGCAAACATGCATTTAAACTTGAAAAAATCTCCACCTCAAAGCTCTCCGGTAAAGCCAACATTACACTGAGCACACATTCCACCTAATTCCGGGAACGGCCGCGGGATGCGACAATGGCTGCCGACCGCTACGGGAATTATGTTGATTAGTGTTCTGGAATGTTCTGATTTTGTTTATTGTTTCAATTCGAAATGAATTTACTCTTCTTCTTAATCAGCCTCTTACTATTTTCGTGACGAATAATTTAAAAGAACAGATGCATAGACAAATCATCTAGTTAAGAGCCAAATCGAATGAGAGTCTTATGGTAAGCGTGTATGGACTTCTAACAAAATATTATAATATACTTAAATTTGTATACAACTGAAGTTGATAAAAAATACTGAATGGGAAAAAAGCGGACCATTGAAAATATTATATGACATGTTCATAAACAGAAGACAGAAGACAGAAGACTAATAATAATTAAACAAATTATAAAAACAACACGTCAATACAATTAAAAGTAAGGCGATAAAAATCAAATAAAAAGAAAACCTATACCTAGCTCTCAATATTAGTGTGCTGAAGTTGAGTTGACAACAAAACTACATCATATACGCCGCCACGTAAGTCGCGAAAAGTATTGGTTACGCACGCGTGTTAGTGCACGCACGCTCGACGCGTACCGTATTCAGTACGCCGGACCACCGAGCCACATAACTTCCTAGTCCTTTGCCCCGGTTAATGTGTTTCCAAGAACAGATAGTTGTAGGACGTGACAGCGTCACTCGACACCGCTTCCCGGTTCTCCCCGCGATTGATTAGCGCCTGTGGGGTGAACTCGCTTGTACAGAGAGTTATAAAAATAACTCGGGCAAGGATAACAATACAAACATTCACATTTTGAAATTTAACTACACAATATACATAGGGATTTATCGTTTTTGCAAACAGCTTCAAATATTTTGCTCTGGTAACAACCTAAATTACTAAATTTGATTTAAATAAATTTCGTCTGGAACTAGATGGCATTTGGCAAAGACAAAAATTCAATCAATGCCATGTCCGAAATGTAAAATGTACAGCTTCCTAAACTTATATCAGAGATAGGTGTTCAATCGTTGCATTGGTAATATTTAAACACACGTCTTCAGTAAGCCTTAAAGAATACTCAAAAATTTTAATTTTGACAGTGAACATGAATTTATTTTTCCGTCACTAATAATTTCACATCATTTTATACAGTGACAGCACAACATTTATTTATACCGGAGAATATCTGAGGTGAGACCCTTCTCTAAAAGGGAGTAGAGAGAAGGGTTCTTCATAAATATAATAACAAGAAAACTTGGATCCATAATAATAATAATATGAAGAAAATATCGTCATTTCCAAAGTGAAACAAAATATCTAGGTGAATAAAATTAACAAATAGATGAAAAGTTACATAAAATATTTCATGACGAATCTTTCTTTACCGTTGTGTCGAGTCCTAAGATACTGTGAGGCAGTAATCGAACACGGCTTCAATTATAATTTCACATCGGCGAGCCAGTAAATTTCGGTGCCAACACGTCTTATTGTGCCGAGCTACTTCCTGTAATGGCATCTGCACACCGACCAGGCTCTTGGTGCTTTTATATACAAGTCTGTTTACATGTAACGTTAGGAAGTAATGCTTGGTACTTATCTTTAATTTTTGTATTCAAACTGGTCAGCTTGTGTTGTTTTAATGTTTCCTTTCTGATACATATCACAGACACTGACACCTTGAACCAGAAATGGTGCCTTCGTTGTCAACCCGTGATAAAAATTGTTTACTCTCCAAATGCGTAGTTCCAATGGATTTATGCTCATCTTTAAGTACTTCTAATACGCTATTATTCAGAAAAACTTATTAAAGAACCTTAAGATCTTAGCGACAAAACAAACGAAATGTCCACGTTTAGTTTTAGAGATTTCTGTGTTCGTTGTTTTGTCTTTTTCAGGTTTAGAGAACGTGTTTTGTACATTTAGTTGATATATTATCATGGCTTTTGTATTTAATGTATAAATAATAAATACATCATGTCTATTAGCAGCAATTAAGACGGTTTTATACCTTATATCTCCGTAACCTCCGCAAGTTATTTCGTCAATATTTGATCCTAAATAAAAAAAGGATAGTTAGGAGATCTATGGAATGCGGTCAATTCTCTGTGTATGGTCACATGGTTCATGTCTTAGAACGTTATTGCTTGACAACCGGCTTTCCATAAACATGTTCTACTGCAGAGTATCGGTTTCAGTTTGAACAAGTTCGTACAGTTACTTTTCGAATAACTACACTAGAAATGTATAATTCATTCAAATTGAAAATCATTAATGAATCCGTTTTATCCTCGTCACTTTAATTTTATCAGGGCGAGTATCTGATATTTTGAATGTAGAAGTGCTTGAAAGGAGCCTCCCCGAGCGGCGACTATGAAAAATTAAGCACAAACATATACTGCCCGGCGAATACTAGACATTGCTACTAATAAGTTCAGCACGATGGTTGATCAATCACGATCAGTTGTCGACTCGACAAAGAAGAAGACCTCTATGTACATATAAACGCACCCAAATGTTACATCTGCTTGGAAAACTGGTTTGATGTGGTTGATCCATAAATATATATTTTTTACGGAACTGTAACAACATCAGCTGCAAGCTATTTACGTTCTTTTGTTATGCACGGTGCATGTGAAGATGACGGAAAATATTCGAACTTTAGTCCAATTGAAATTGAAATCAATATAACAGTTCGACAGAAGGCTATAAATGTGAATGTCCTAGATGCAAAGAAATTTTATAGCTACAAGACGGGGCCGCGCACTGTACTTAGCTCGTGTACATTCAAACAAATAGTCGCTTCAGGGTGGCTAACGTGCACTTGTACTGCTAAGTAGTTACATGATGGTGTGTGCACAGGATGTGATATTTTTTGCATTTTAGTAAGTACAACAGAAGAGATCTTGCCTAAAATAAATTTGATGTACGTAAATTGTAATTTTGTATTATTTTCATTGCCGTAATGATAATTTCCCCCGGGAATCACTGGCATTCATCCTAAATCACGTGTATCCGCCAAATTTCAAGTAACTATTGATACTGCTGAAGAGAGCACAGGAATACGGTTGCAGGCTCATTAGGCGCATTGAAGTATTTTCGATTTAACGCAGATAAGAGTTCATTTCTATTTGTGGTAGGATATCAGCCTCCGGGCCGAGGCCACTTGACATCAGATGACTCGCATAAAAAGAGCCGAGCAAGGACCTATAGCGTCAGTAATAAATGTTATCAGTACCGTTGACGAACAATCCATAAATACGTCAAAGCTGTTGATAAGTACCTTATATAAATTGTTAAGATCCATTCAATATTATTGACCCTTTGGGTTGACTCTGCTGCTTGCACGTGAAGCTAAATTAATATCTTGTGAGAATTGAAACCTAACCATAACCGATTAGCTTATAATTACGTATATATACAATTTTTTACACACCTATTTAAGAGAACATTCACAATAACTTTACACTCAGAGACGGAACAAATTTATTTTCATGAAGCTTATGTCCAAGTAATTTTAGTTATGAAGTGACATGCAGTTGTTGCGGCTATGACAATTCTTTGTCCCTAATTTATATAAGGTACATTATTATTATCGACCTCTCTCGGTACATTGCTAGATATAAGCCTCCCCAAAAGAGGGGTTTGCCCATAAAATCGACACACGACTTGTGGATTAGGGATTCTCGAGCACATTCGAGATTTCTTGCACCGCCTAAGTTGCTATCTCTTGACTGCATTGCATACGACATATGAATACAACTACAAACAACATAAAAAGACAGAATCTTAGTCGTTGCGACTCACCTTAATAAGAACGCGTATTTGGAATATCGTAAAAATCTCTTGCAACCCAAGAATTACAGATTTATAGCTATTTGTCAGTACAAGCTGCCACCATACATCTTGCATACTTGAATTTACTCCACATAAGCGTAGTCTACAATACGGAACGCGATCCGAGCCATAATTTTCTTAGACAACATCAAATACCTCAGCCAGTATACCTTCGCGATCCTGTTACGGATTTGCGAGTAGAAATGGGTAAAATAATGTTGCCCACATACAGATACTACCTATTTGCTATGTTATGTGGTAAAAGGCATTTATTAGTCAACCATTTCATTCTGATGTTTGTCAGTCAATAAGTTTTTAAATATATTTTGTTTTACTAACCACGCCTATAATTTCCATGAGGTAGACACAGGAGTGTAGTACACTCCCATGTTTCACCAGTCACCTTTACGGCCACTGTCGAATAGATTTTTATTCTATAGCCATACACCGGACATATTTGTAAACTTCGAGCCAATATGAGGAAATCTAAATAAAAAAAAATCCAACAGTGCCCGCGATTTAAACTCTAAACCTCCCGATCGGCAGTCGCGCTTGCACCCAATAAGACCAACGAGGTGGTCAAAAGTTTTAATATGTTACTTTATGTTAATAATCGTATGTTATTTCTTCTTTATATAACTTATGTATACGAAGTTGCAAAAGGGACATCGAACGGAAAATAAAACTCTTTAACGCTTATCTGTTTATAATGAAAAAAAAAAACAATATCATCTATCATACATCCGTTCCACACGAAATTATTGTTTATTTTTTATGAAACGGAAATAACAGAACATTTACATATTTATCTAAATCATATTCAACTTTGGACACGTAGGTATATTTGGGCACGAACTTTGGGCACGGAATTAATGAAAAAGTTTCAGTTGATACCACAATTATATGAAAAATTAAACGAAGATAGCATAATACAGGGCTTAGTGGTGCGCCTTGAGAGACACCTGTGTCCACTTGTGCTGATATCGGCAGATGCTGATAAAAATGACAGCAAACTATATATTAAGTTTTGTTCTCATTTTCCTTAACATGTGCTAACACAGCTGGGAAGTACGATTGCTCATATTATTTATATCGGGGCGATAGGAAGAACGCGAGTCAGTGACTGATATCTCCGTCATTGTGCTTCGTTGCAGACAGCTATTTGATTTCTATCTACGAATGAGAACGCTCGATGTGTTAGCGATTGCGAATTGTGTTACGCATTCTGGATCTTGTTATTGAGATGAAACCGCTGAAATTGCGAAAGCAGCAGAATCATCTGTAGTAGCTTTGATTACACTTCCGTTGAACTTGTTTCTGTGGTAATATGCAGGGCGTTATCTATTGTTTTCTAGCATCCAGAATAAAATTTCAAGAGGACTTGATTGACAAGTAAATGTGACGCGGAGGCTATTTATCACTAAGTGGCAATGCAATTACTCCTCTTGCAGCATTTGCAATTGTGGGACTTTTGGAGATCATAACTTGAAATTACGTAATAACATCATTAGTGTATCTTTTAGGTAGAGAAAAAAAACGCCATTGTTCTTCAAGCGATTTTCTATATAAATGTTCATTTCGTCAATTTCATTACCATTCAGGAAATTTATGAATCCTTATGATAAATGTTTGTTGAAAATATATTCTATTTAAATGCTTAGAATGATTTACTTATTAAGTTTTTATTAAATCAATTTTAAGTTATGAAATAAAATTCCTTATTTGTTTGCATTTCATTAGAAAACTGAACACATTTAAACTCATTAATATTTAACAAACTCTACATTAGGGTTGCCTTCTCTATTATAACTATTATTATTACATCGTCCTATAAAGCTTCTATTACAATCTCTAACCCAAGCTTAATGTAAATATTATTACCTTTCTAAATGGAGAATTGGGTCTCAATAGTCCTTATTTTCCATACAATGTAGGAATTTTTATGAACATTGTGGAACTAACGGAACCTACACTCAAACGGTGGGTAAGGGTGAGTCGGCAGTGTAAAGGGCTCTTTAAACCTCTTTATATTAGCTACAGGTAGGCAGTTCTTAGAAAATGCTGTTGTATTGTTTAAGTGCACCGTTCCCTTTAGGGGCGGCAGGTTGGACGAAATAATTGGGATCTTTGCTATCGACTATTTTTGCAGTTAATTGATTTTGTTTATCTGTACATTTATTCTTGTAACATTCTGAGTTTTGTTTTATATAATAAGTGACATATACATAAGTATTTATAGAAAGTGAACTTAACATTTCAATAGTATCGTCTCCTCGCATGTGGAGTGTGAAGCGGCGTTAATGGGTGTGAAATTGGCGCCTTTGATCTGCAAATTGTCGGCTCACTTCACTGCGTGGCTTTCTTGTGGGAATCCGTCCGGCTGTTGTAACATGTGGTGCGCTTCATGATACTACGCATAAAAGTGTTATTTAGTGCGTAATGTAGACGCGCATATCAGCGTTCTGGTTACTAGAGCGCGTGATCAGATAGCGATGTGTAACTATTGAGGTTTTTTATTACTTGAAATACCGGAATATAATATCATTTTTGTATGTATTATGAAACACTTTCATTGTTCATTCAAATCAATCAATCAATCAATCAATCTGTGAAGCCACACTGGTTCTTTGTTGCTGGCCAAGTGTGAGGTGCAAAGGGAATAAATAAAAACTAATAAATGTTTTTTTATATGAAAAATCCGCAAAATCTACAAATCCAAATTCAGTGCCAGTATCATGTGGTGAAATATACACGCTATATAATTAAAATTAATGGTTTCAGCTATTATGGAAATGTTATTTTTGTTGTTCCCGTTCGAATATAAATCAGGTTAGTTTTTGGTGTGGGACGCATTTCTTTTAGTATTTTACGAATTCATGACAACAATTCATTTATATTAATGTAGGACGTAATTTTTTCATAGTAAATTATACGTTAGTGAGAATAACGAAAATCGTATAAGCGTTTTGATGATTAAGATCAACTAAAAGATTTGTAGTTTCGTATGTTTTTTTATTAGGATAAAAGACTTATTACTTTCACTCCCTGTCTCATAAGAGCCAGAGCATAACAATACGATTAAATTGATGTATGGTTTATCTTTCCGAGACAGTTTCCCTCGTGGTCGTTGCAGTGTTCATCATCATGAAAACATTTCAGAGCTACATTAGGTAGGCAGGCGTGTCAGAACAAGCAGGATATCTAACTCTCATGTGAAACGGCTAATATTTGATATCTTCTATAATTTATAGTTCGCCTTTCAACCTGCTTACTCCACATGGTGCTATCCCAGACCCCCACCAGCCACACTTCTTGTTACATATAATAAATTCCTTAAGGTTAATCAAACAACGGTGTTCGTAAAATGTACTGCAACCGGTTGCGATCCAGTATGGTCCGGTTCTTATAAAGCGCCACCCGGTCGGAACACGTAGCCGAGGCACAAACACGCCAATGAAGGAAATGGTCTCCAGTAGGGCGGCGCTCTCGTGTGATTCTCGCCTGAAATGAGATTATCATTACGCGTGTTTTACGGCTGCGATTTAGGATTATGTTGTGAATATGTTAGATTATAGGGAATAGCGTCCATGTGTTAAGCTGATATGAAACGAAATAGTATGTCCTGTGATACGTCTGTATTGAAATTTTCTCCATATGCTACGTCTCTACGTGAAATCACATTGCTGAAAATATTAACAATCTCAAAATATATTGCTGTTTTATTTGTCCATTGTTTATAGATATAATGTTATCAGCATGATTGCCATCACCAGCCCGCCTCAGGCCACTGATGGGCACAGGGGGTCCCCGAAGAGCGCGATCGCGCCCTGATTCCGGCTTCCCGCATCGTGTTATCTTGTTTAACGTTTTCGAGCGCAGCGTGAGCAACATACATTCAATATGTTACGATGTTTGTAGTTGACCGAATAACAACTCAGGGCTAGTTGATTCTATCCCCGTTAACGAAATGTACGTACCTATATCTAATAATAACGATCGTGTAGTATGTTTAACATTCGTTAAATTCAAAGTTTTTTTAACGACGACATGTTGTAAATGCAGTATTTTTATACGTTGACGACAATAGCGCCTACGTTCACGGCCACGCGTCCATGGAGTGGGACTGAGTCAACCCGCCCTTGATGACTGAATGTGGAACAAATGAAACAGATATATCACACGTCTGATTAACGTGACATTTCCCTACGAGGCCGCCGTTAGCCAGGTGTATGATAGCGCTGTAAGCGTCACATCTGAGGACCAGCGGGCGCTCAATAGCGACGAGGGAGAGCGGGGGACCCTTCTACGTGAATTCGTTGACAAGTGTCTCTTCGGCTTAGGGTTGTCTCTTTCTGCTCTTAATACATAGATGTGTTAATTTTGTACGAAAAAAACATTAAAACTATTTAGCTCTTTGTATTATATTATTATTATATTATCTCTTAAGTCCTTTCAGGGTCAGGCATAGAGTAGAGTAACGAGTGCCAAATAAATGGTAACTTAAATCAAATGCCAAATAAATGAATCCTGGTAGACCTGGCTTGATCATGATTTTTCTACGTTATTAAATACTGGCATTTTTGTTTAAACATCAAGAAGATCCTAGTATTTTGGATGCCATTCGCAAAAATCTTATAGTAATATATATGTGTGTGTGTGTGTGTGTGTATGTGTATATACTCTACTGCAGATTTATGAATCGCTAAACTAACCTAAGAATGTTAAGGTCTTAGGGTTGTCACCGGCATCTTAAATAATTCATTCTACAATATTAAACATTATACAACAGAGCTGAGAGCACTGTCATAGCGTCCGTCTATATCAATTTACAGTCGGGTGTCTCGAGAAATTTGGGGCTGGCTTCATAAATATATATAAAGGTAACAATGAAAGTTGTAAATTACAATTTCCAAGATGAATTTCTTTGTTATGACTATAATTAAAACGCTTCACTAGATTTTCACAGTTTATGCTCAGCTCCTAAATTCACGGCATATTGAGTTACGCCAATTAGTGTTGATTTGTTCGGGAGGCATGTTCAACTTGGAGCCTGATTTTGAGATTAAATGAATACCTACTAGTGGTCTAGGGGAGAGCGAAATTTGATCGTGATTCACAAAACTTTCCACTTTGAATATTATTGAGGTTATTACGTATATAAATATACCTACTGCTATTTTGATTCTATGCTACTTATTACTACTAACTGTTGTACCTGACATTAATGGGGGGAATTTAAAAGATGAATGTTTTGTTTAATTCAATTTAATATACATACTTATTAGACATATTTAATATTATATTTTGTTTTATGCACTCCTCAATAAAACCTTGACTAAACAAGTATTGTTATAATGTAATGTTTTGTATAGGACAAATATACTTATTCTCTTTTAAGAGGCAGAAAAATATTTTATGTAACATTATGCCTCAAATCGGTGAAGAGTTAGGTAGGGAGAGGAGTGTGGTATCTGCATTTCCACGTTTTACTAGTTTACTTTTACGTCCCACGATGTAATTGGCAGTTGGTATATTGCCATACTACGGCGACATATACACACTCCGTGTCACAACTGGACAATTCGAGTTATAAAAATGCAACAACACCCGACCCAGTATTTGTGCGTAAGACCTCTAGACCGGCAGTCGCAATAGCAACTACTCGACCAACGAGACATACAACAATAAATAAATAATAAATATCTTGGGACATTTCCACACACGGTCATCTGATCCCAAACTAAGCGTGAAGAGAGATTGTGGTATGGTAACCAGATGGCTAAAAACTACATATATACATATGAATAGGTAAATACTTAAATAGATTTTTTTAATACCCAGACACAGAACACATACTTGTGCTCATCACACAAATATTTATTCTGGGTGAGAATCGAACCCACAACCCCAGCGGAACAGTCAGGTTCACTAACCGTTGCACCAACGGGCCAGTCAAAATGTTTTACTTTAATACTTTACTCTTTTTCGCGACTAGGGTCAGATGCGTCTTTGCAACGATAAATTATCCTCAATTTTGTACTGGTTGTGGAGAACATTTTTCCAATATAACTTTGCGTTTTGAACATATACCACCAGTATAGATTGTAGCGTAGTGTAT
>DWEI01003312.1:0-12981 GCA_018245875.1 Mysoria ambigua | reverse complement strand
TAACCGGTGAATCGTGGGAGTGTTCTGCATTCCTCTGCCTACCCCTTCGGGGATTACAGGCGTGAAGTTACGTTTATTCCATAAAATAAGTCACTGTAAATAATCACTGAATTAAATATAAATCATTATCATGTTAAAATTCTGATACCTTTTTTCACCATTTAAGATTGTCTTGAAGCTTTTCAAAGGGATTTTGAATTTGTTAAACCAACCAAGCCGGTACAGGACAATCCAATATTCAAAGCCGTAACTGCTGTGTCCGTCGCTGGGTCCACAAATCCGACACACGTCCGTCACAGGCTCCGAGGCACCAATTTCACCGCCACGTGCATGAAATTTTTAACGTCTCCTCGAATCTAAAATGCAGTTGTGTCTTTCATTTGAAATCATATTAAATATGACTTTGACACATTTCGTACTATTGTTACATTTTGATTAAATGTAACGTTACTAATGTTAACTGTAGTATTACTAATACAATTGTATTTACCTCCTGGAGTTTTTCTAATTGTAACTAAAGTTGGTGCTTTTTAATATTTTTTACTTCATTCATACTATTCGTCCAACAGAAGAGTTTCTACATGACCGTGCTGGTCACTACTTACGAGTCGATTTGTTCGGTAAACACTTTTGTATAAAATGTACCATCACGCCCGTTATCCCTGCAGACATAGGTAGACATACTACTACGTTCCACCAGTTATGTTTACGTCCCACTATGGCACATGGTATGAACACGATCAACGAGACAGTCGAATAAGTTGAGTTAAATTATTGTATTTTCCATCACATATTGTGTAGTTTATTAGTCTTTTGACTACCTTAGTAGATAATCTGTGTACTTATAAATCAGATGACCGTCTGCGGAAATATAACTGCAACCAAAATGTACTGGAACTTTAACGGAAATATACGAGTGTATGCACAACAATGTAACGATAATGCAATTGTGATTCGGCAATGTATCTGTGTTTAGATACATGTGGGCCGGTCTCACGATTGGATTCCGCTTGACAACTGACTAATGCCGCCCGTTCTCGCCCAAGCCGTATTTACTTTCAATACACGGACTTTGACTAATGACGACTATCTGTGAGCGGTCAGCGCGCCGCTCAAAGAGGACGGTGTTTGCAGAAGTGATATTACATCTTAATTATAATTCGTAACTTCACGCCTGTAATCCCCGAAGAGGTGGGCAGAGGAATGCAGAACACTCCCAATTTTCACCAGGTATGTTTACGTACCATTATGGAGTAGATAGTATTGCCATGCATCGGGCACATATGCAGATTCCGAATCGCTACTAGACAATCTAAATTAGAATATTTTGTAGTGTTCGAGCCGGGAATCAACCCCAGGACCTCCCGATCGGCAGTCGCACTTGAAACCAACGCGACCAATGAGGCAGTAATTATAATTAGTACAAAAATACTTTTTTTTTGATTTCCAAACACTGTCATTAGTATTATTAATGTCTTTTTTTTCTTTATTAAAGAGCTTAATCACAATGTGACTATGTCGCTCTGAATGATCAACAAATTACAGCACACTGTCAGCATGAACTTATATCTGATATGCACAGATCAATAAAATATAAACATTAAATTGATTGATCTGAGAGTATTATGTTATACAATTTGATTAACATTTTTATATCCTTACAGAGAGGTGTGACCAAAATAATATTGCAGATTATTAGTGTCTTCTTATTTAAATTCAGTGATTGCATCTACATACTACCCGAATGCGGGCGACGAGAAATGTAATAATCGAACAAACTCATCCGTCCGTCGCGTACGCTGTGGCAGCGCCTGGCCGACAGCGCTCTTCGAAAGGACCCCACTGCTCCGTGCGACGAGCACGGAGGCTGCACAACCGCGGCCATCCGTCCGGCGGCCGGCCGGAGATGGAAATATTCCAAAATGGAACGAGCGCCGCGGGCGGCGGCCGGCGGCGGCGCTCGCGTCGAACAATGTTATGCACAACGCGTTCCGATATGGTGGCAAGTCCCTTCAGCGTTCGTTTGAAATTCGTCAATAAGAGCTTTCGAATGTAAATTGGTACACTTCTTTTATTATTGTCAAAGAAATAAGACAGATTGTGGGGTAGGTTAAGGTTTTAATGATGATGCTAAGCGATGCCTATATGTGATGGCTGTCGGCAGTCAGCAGCGTAGGTCGTGCCCTGTGATCCCAACCCGGATGCCCAGCGTGGGGATTATGGACAAAAACCCGTCAAAGATCCTCTGCATCCAGCAGTGGCCGTTGACAGGCTGATAATGGTGATAATGCAGGATAATATTTTTGTTCTCATATCAGCTTATTACTATTATGTCACCACACCAGGTCCCTTAGGGGATAGGCAGAGATCATTAACTAGCCCATACATACCAATGGTAGCGTCATTGTAGAGGCAGGCGTAATTGTATGGAGGGACAAAGTAAATGAACCGTGTTTTCGTTAATATAAAGCACACACGAGTCGTGCGGAAAGCCAGCAAGAGTGCTGGTATCTGGGACCATACATCAATCATAATTTATTACCCCATTATTATCTTGCCCCCGAATAATCGCTCATATCCGAAACACCTAGCTAAGGGCATGTTCATAGCGGATTACATTCGGTCGGCAACGGTTTTGGCGCCAACAATTGTCATTTTTTATATTTAATAGAATGGTAATGTTATGTAATAGAATTTAATAATTAATGTACGTTCCGTATGATATAACTTCGGAGGGTATTATTCCTTTTATAAGTATTCATAGAGATATTTCGCTTTCATTTCCTTTAATTGACATAGAAATCCGTATGTTATGTTCTAATTATTTCTTAGGCTCTAACAAATAATTGTCATTTTTTAAGCTCATAATTTTTAAGGTAATAAGTTTTCTTTCAATTCTATTATTATGAACATACAAATTAAAGTCCACTTATAATTCGCGTATGAACCACATAATTTTATTCCCTATAACTGAATAGTACTAAATGTTTTCGAAAAATAAAATATTACTAAATTCATTCCCGATTTATATGTTACAAAATATACTTTTCATATATTAAGTAACTACTGTTACTATCAAAATCTATAATTTCGCGTCAAAACAGCAGTATCCAAGCAGTTTGCTGACCATATGATACACAGAAGGTCAAAACCAAACAGAGAAGTTTCTGTGTTACATAAAAATATAAAGATAGAACTAGTTACATAAAGGTCAACGTTGGAGACGCCAATTGGATACAAAATAGTCCTGTGTGAACACCCCGTTACGTTGAATTTAGTCCCTTCCAGTAATGCAAGCGGAGGAAATTGGATTTTTCTCTATTCACTCGTAATTTGATATTGTGTGAATTATGAAAATTGCGACGCTAATATTGTTGATTTATTGCCGCTATCTGTGCGATTGGTTCGCGCCGGGTCGTGCCGCGCCCTCTGCCGCTGCGATTATGCGTGCGCGCCATCTTTGTTACACACAACATGTTTACGCATTACACGTTATCTGCCACCGTTCACGGCGAATATCCAATACACGACTCGTAGGGGGGAGAGTAATACAAATTATATTTTTTCCTATTCGACTGCTCGTTGTAACACAACTACTTAGCAAGAGGATCTGCGGCTTACGTCCCGGTTAGGCAAAGATTTATTGGGCCTTCTAAATTAAAATTTCCAGTGCGTCGCGTAATATAACGCCAGCAGTTCTCGAAGACATAGGCACAGGAGTGTAGTTCAGTCCCATATTTCATCAGTTACGTTTACGTCCCACTATGTAATAGGTGGTGAACCTCTTGTCATGCATCGGGCACATATCCAGACTCCGAACCACCATTGTAAAGTCCAAGTTGGAATTAATTAGATTAGTTAATTTCCAATAGTTTCACTAAATTCGCTTTTGTGCTCGGTGTAAGCATTTAGGATGAGACCTTGTTGCGTGAGACTTTTAAAATAATTAGCGAAGAGTGTCAGTACTAATGCTGTGTAATTATGCAAATATGTATATTTATTGATTTTCGGGCTAATCGTTTTTTAATTTTATAACTGTCTGTCATCTTATAAAATTAACTAAATTACTAATGTATTCAATAACAATCCACAGTATCACTGACAAATTTCCAAAGATTATCCATGTCAGCTATAACATGTGTTGTTTATAAGCGGCGATCCTGTTAAAGTTCTATTTAACATCGTTCCAATTTCAATCCAAGCGGGTTAATCGCCACAGATAAACAATCGTAAGCCCACGCGACTACAGGCTATAAATAATGTTGACGATATTGCCGAGCTCACAGAATAGATCACATTATTAATATTGTCGAAACATGCGAAATAGTTCTATTTACATATTATTTATCTTATTGTTGAGTCTTGATCAATATATTCTATTATTAAAAAGGCAATGTTGAACTACCACTGTTCTTCGTTTGTCATAAATTATTATTTATTTAAACCAATAACGATTTACATAAAGCTTTAAAGAAAACCACGAGTACTAAGTAATATCCCATACTCATGTGAGGTATCATCAAATACAGCAAGCGCTACAACTTGAGCCCGTTCGAGCGGCAAGCGCTGTAGCGCTTAGCGGTGCTAACAGACACTAGTTAAGCGGATTCTTTGTGTTCCTGCTGGCCTTGTTCCTCCTTTAAGCGGTCTTAATGTAAGTAATCGTTAACAAAAGCATTCTTTGTATTAGTGTTAAGTGTAATTAAATGGATCAAGGCTCATCTAGTATTATATTGGACGGGTAACATACCAATACCATCAGTACCATTTTTACACACCTGACGTCATTCTGTATTCATCACTCTCTGCAAAAATACCCGCCTAGGATTTTTCTGACGGCTTAATATTACAAAACACATTAAAATACATTCTTCACGAGCGATATAAAGGAGTATACAATCTGACCCCGACAAGGCAGTCCAATTTGAATACACGCCATGGGAAAGAGGAAAATTTGTACCTCTATAAAGTTAATATGAAACTTGAGTATTAGCAAAGCTAATATCATTCATGCAGTTGTGCGCGTAGGTAGAAAGTGCCGCGGCTCATAGTGTACTCTCGAATTAATTTACGCACGAATATTCCCGCTTCGAAGTGATATCAAAGCCAGCAGTGAATCTATAAGTTATTGAAAGCATGGATTTCCTGTGACGAAGCGCTTGTAGACTAATTGTATCCGATATATTAGTCGGTGTCAACATTGGACAAAAGTAGTCCTTAGGTGATTAAACTGTAATGATACATAAATGGTATATAAACAACAAAGTCAATCAATATTGAAACAGATGACTAATATTGCATTTAGGTTCTATCCACTAATTATTAAATTAAGTCAGGATACAAAGGTAATTGAACGACTTACCATAATGTCAAGGCGGTAATATTCTAATTGGCTTACCTAAGGGTAGTATGTTACTATTTTTTTTATATAATAATTAAAGATGCGTGATCCTTATAGTGCGGTATTGATTAAATTGCATCATACGGTACGCAGTACTGTGAAAGAGGTAATATTCGTTAATGATATTTGTTTTATAAACCTTGTATAAATATTTCTTATCTACTGCTTCTCTTAATAGTGCTTATTGGATATGCAAAACTCTCATAGACTGATTCGTTGCTCATGTTGGTTGCAAGTGCGACTATAGATCGGGAGGTCCCGGGTTCGATTGCCGGGTTGGTCACTACAAAATTTACTAATTTAGATTTTCTAATAGTCGGAGTCTGAATTATCACCAGATGTATGCAAATTGACTCACCACCTGTTCCATAATGAGGTATATGTAACCGGTGAAACATGTGAGCTCTTTTGCTTACCTCTTCGGGGATCACATACGTGATGTTAGGTTTTTAAATTATAAAATTGTTTTTGTATGATCTTGACCCTCTGTAGCGGTTGCTCTGTGTAAGTAGTGGAAAGCATGCGTGCCTCTATTCCAGAAAGCGGCTTATCTGAGGGCGCGAGTTGACTCCAAATTGCTTCGTCACTCCACACCTTGCGCGGAGTTTCCGCCCTCTACATTTCCTCTGTGCGAACCTACACTGTGGCGTGTGTGGCTCATATTAATACAATCTCTTTCAAAATGACGCCACTCGAAAAAGTTGTTTTAAGGAATGTTATGTATACATTGGAATATTCAGACTCTACAGGATATTTAGTAAATATGATTAAATATTAGACATTTGTACCTTTTGATTAGACTATTAAATATAGAGAAATTATAGATAAAAAAATATTAAGATTAGCCTAGTGTAGTGTTGAATTCGGAACTCTTGTAAGCAATTTATTATATCTATTGCAACACTCGTCTACCTCAGTATATATAAATATACAATATGCCCAAAATATTAAGTGATACATATGCCGCTACGCTTTAGATTTTCTTGTCAATTACTAAGTGGTCTACGTGACACCGGCTACGAATTCCTCGCGCTCTACATCGCCCGTTACGAAACCGCTACGAACTATACATCAATTGCCCGTCGATCACAATTAATCGTTCATTGTGAATTTCTTTGTTGCAACAAATCTTTCTTTCATGTTTATGTTTACAAAGCGTCTATTTGCTTGCGTTAATCTTTTGTTTTTTATATGATCATGTGTAATGTTTTTTGATACAATCGATGAATATATAGTTATTTTCTTAAATGATTGCCAGGTTGAAAGAGGGTTTGCAAGCGCAAGCGCCGATAGGTCTTATGTTCAATTTCCGGATCGGATGCGGTTGCATTTTTATATAACTCAGATTTCCTAGTTGAAATTCCAAGTAGTGGCTCGGAGTATCGATCCGTGCTTGGTGTATAGCAATAGACTCACCACCTATTCAATAACGGCACTGTGGGAGCACTACATTCCTCTGCCTACCCCTGCCGTGGTTATATGTGTCATGTTACAAAACAAAATAAACCAAGATTTATTTAATTCGTTCCACCATTATACTCCTTTGCGCCATATACAGACACAAATAATAACAGCCGGTGAAGGCGGCACCCAAGCTGTCCAGGTATTGTGGACGAGCTGCCGCCTACTGACCGCGCGCGACGGACGGCGCGGCTGTGGCGGAGCGAGCACTGCGCGCGTCGCGGCCGACGACTGGGCCGGCGTGGCGCGGTGTAGACAGAGAGCTGCATGTCACAAATATCCGTATCGTCACAGACCTGACGAGCTTTTTTACATTCGGTACTGTCTCCATACACTCAAACCCACTCACACACACATACAGAAACAGTTGTATTATTATTCATTTTTAGATTCATTTTGATATCTATTTTAATACTTAGATTATTACAGACGCTGAGGAAAATCTAAATAAAAGAGTCGAATATTTTGTAATGGGTGTGTAGTTTCTAAAACTGGCAGGACTTGGGAGCTATGATGTACGATCACGCCTGCATCTCCCTGAAAAGGTAGGCAGAGAAATACACTTCTACGGTTTACTAGTACCGTTACGTGATCCATTATGGATGAGGTGATGGCAACGATGATGAATATTGAACAAGCACGCCATGTTTTCAAAGGTCGACATATTTGACACTCGGCGGTCTTTGCCTATCGACGAGATAACATCTAATTGATCATGATAAGTAAGTTTGAGTCTCCCTCGGCATATGTACATACATGTATATTGACATTCGCATCGTATATCTTAAGATTATGAAATGATATAATAACTATTATCATCGTAATTATCAGCCAGTTTCCGTACACTGCCCGACATAGACTTCTCCAATAGCACGCCACTGATTTCATTATTAAATGCAAATATTATACAAGTTACATGTAAATACAATACAAACATCAGATTTATTTCGTTAAATTAACATCAATGGCATTACACACAAATGAATATATCAAACAGAACAATCAGCATGTTTATATGTTAACGATATCAACAGATACCCGTGAACACGAGCGGCAATCTTTCGTTTGATTCCGTTCCGATGCGCGCCAAGTCGCGTGCGCTACGAACGACTTCGGCTCGTAGACACTCGACAGGGACACGCTGATTGCGACGCGGGCTCGTATATTTACCGGTTGAATGCATAACGACTCATTAGTCGCTGCTCGTAATATTTTGTTAGTCGGCTTAGTGTTGACAGTTCGAAAATAGAACAACGTTCGAAATTCGAATTGTTTGTTATGTAGTTGATAATGCATTTTTATAACACATCACTATGTTTGCATTTCGTCGAATGCGTAGGGAGTTTAATACATACTAACTCAATATGCATTAAAGATTAGTGTTATAACTAGATTGATACTATTAATTCATTATAAGTGAAACATTTTAATCTTTAAAATATAATTAGTTTATCGTGGGAATGTGATAAGTTCATCTGCCTACCCTTTCGTGGTTACGTCAATCTTTAAAATGTTTAATATTATTGTGAACCCTCACATTATACCTACGTGTAGCTTGATTTATAGTTCAATGTCAAGCGTGGCCCGCTGCCTATGTACCTCTACACACATTGTACACCCTTGACAAAGGGGTAGAAGTTCACTAAATAATAGTCCGCATCCCTCCGCACCGTAAGAGGCAGTTAAGACGGGCTATTAATAAACTAACTCACCTTATCTTAGTTCAGCAAAATATCTACCTAGCTTCCACTAATGAGGATCCATATTACTTACAAGATATATAAGATCTTTCACTTCAATGATCTATGTAATTGACGCAATTAAAAATAATTGAAATGTGCATTACAAAGTCGTTCAGACATTCCACTATCACAAATCGAATTAAGAACATTCTAAAATATCAATTCTGCGCCATAATATTTTTTATTAATTTGCGCACTATATTTAACAACCCATAGTATCAAAATTGTAATTTCAAAACATATGCTTCGCACCTTCGCACACCGACATTATAATGTTGGCATAATCGCCACGGACCGTCGAGCGCGTTCACCGAAACTCACACGCGGCCTTGTGACCCGAAAGTATCCATTCACGTGCACATGTGAAGATAATTTCATTCGCTCGTACAGACGCTTACGGGGCGCGCGGACTCGCCCGAAAGACCTGACGACCCTCGTCAAATCGTACAGCGCTGTCACTCGGTTACCGACAACACGGAAAACGTTTTACTTGTCGTGCCCGTCGTTTTATGGGTTTCGATTTCACAGAGGTCTTGTCGTGGATAATACGACATCGGCCCCGATCGGCTCGTCGGACTATTAGTGCGCTTGCAGAGCCCACCCCGCGAAGCGTCGCGTCATCACTCACCGTCTTAACCGCGATCGATAGCTGCTTGTTCTAAAACTCATTGTGTTATTCGTCGTCGTAACACAACAATAATGTTATGTAGTGATGCGTTCTAATTTTGAAACGGTACCCGTGTTCCATGGACACTGAGTAAAATGATTACGGATAAATTAATAATGCTGACAGTGTGCAATATTTTGAGTATTCGATTTGCTGAATTACATAATCTGTACTCTTTCTTGTGTCAATTTACTGAATTCATGTGTATGTAAATAAATTCTGAAATCGTATGAACTCACCGTGGTCGAAGATTTTTTTTAAGTATTACATTGTTGCAAATTTGAACATATTGTACCTATCACTGCTGAAAGAAACGTCACGCTTGTGGTACCCTCGTACCAACGCACAACTACTCACGCATTACGTCCTATTATGAAACGGGCAGTGAGCCTATTGGCGTATATTGGGAACAGATGCAGATTACAATCTACTACTAGAAATTTACATTTAGAGAAACCCGATAATGACTGACCCGGGGCTCGGACTGAGAACTTTCGACTGGTATGGCAGCAAATTCTATTAATGTGTAGTTCCTAATTAATCCTATTTAATTAAATTGATTTAAGGTAACTATTGCTTAAATTTAGAACCGATTAATTACGATTAATATGTAATATTGAGGGACGTTTGAAGTCATACGTACTTATCATCGATTAGAATAACTCAGTATTAAAACTAATGAAGTGAAATGAAACCGGTAACAAAATGTGATTAAGCCGAGCGTTTGGATTATTGAAAAATTTATTTATATAACTTAATGTATAAATATTTATTAACTTATGGCTTATAACGACCAACTTTTGAAAAAACACATTAAGATGACACTAACGAGAAATGTACATAATATGTAATTACCGTGCTTTTTCCAAGAACTTGTTAAAATCTAAGTTGCAAAACTATTTTAATATAATATAATTTCTTTAATATAAGTAAATTCACATAACCTTAATTCAATATAATCTGGTGTTTTCGAAACATATTATGCATGTCTACATACTGTAAACATCTTATATTATCTTATAAATATAATATTTTCTATGGTTGAACATCACATTTATCTGTTTTTCTACATCTCACTAATCTTTATAAAAAGTTCAGGATACTCAATTTTCTTAATCGGTATAAAAATTAATCTTATTAAAAGGCATAATCTTTCTGAGATGAAGCAATTAAAGATCGACATTAATCCTCTCAATTTCCTGACCTTATTGTTAAGACTTTTGCTAACTGTCGATTTAGTCTTAATGTTAGTTTTATTATTTGTAGGACTAGTAACTTTTCTTTTGATGAATGATATCTAACTGCTCTCTCTAACTCGTAATCTGATAATCGTTAATAATTGCAATTTTTGAAACGCCAGTTACATTTAAGCCGTTAATATAAATTGACTAATTTCCATCAAACACATTTCAATTATTGCCCTAAAAAATCATTAAAATCCCCTCAGCATTGTGATTATACTAAAACCTAACGAAGAATAATATATACCTGCATATTATTCACATGAAATTAGCTAAAAAAAATTCTTAATTAGAATTTTGATTATTATTAATGTAATTTCAGAAAAATATCATTAAATAAACTCTAATGTTACAATTATTTGAAAAATAGTAACAGATGGTACGAGTAAAACCATTATTGGGACTAAAGACACTGTTCAACAGTCTCCTTCAGTATCGGACCTGTGTCGTGCTGTCGTAATGTAATCCTTAAATATCATCACGTCACGTTACATGCGATATAGACAGAGAGAAACGACCGCCAAATATCTCTATCCTTATAGTTCACACGAGTTTCATCCGCGTTCGTCCTTCTCTTCTGAGAAATCAATTGGTAACACAATATCCTACAACACCCGTTCGATGAAGATGAACAATTGTACATTTCGATGAGCTGAGAACCATGAGCGGCCAGAGCCCGAGGCGCTGCAGCGGCCGGCGCGGAGTTCATTACGATGGAACTTCGTTTAACGACGCTGGGACGATAAAAATTGTGCAACGTTATTTTCTCTCACCCACGATAGATCGGTACAAATGATATGTATTTTGGGAAAACTTGTTAAAGCAATATACACTAACTGTTTAAATGTTAGTTTCCGTCTTCTTTGTACTTGAATTCGAATAAAAGACAGTTTTTTTATTTATTTAATAAATTCATTGCTGGGTTAAGATCAAATATGACTTCAATCCTGGAAATTCTTCACAGTTTCCTATCTTCACCATCATTAGTATTATCATCATTACCAACATTAGCATAATGACCATCATTATCATTATCATCATCACCATAATTAGCATCAATATAATTAGTTAATTTTCGATCACTGCTGGACCTCTCCAATTTGCCAAGATATTATTATCATTATCATGATCATTACATTACTGATGATGTATTAATATTCAAAAAATCCTCGATAGAACGGATTTGTAGTAGGATCTGCTGGCGTCTGACAGCGTCTCCATTAAGATATTTCCGTTCTAATTGAACAAAAAGAAGAAACAAGAATTTAATTCCTTCACAAGAGCGTCGTTGCGATTGAACTGAAAAGCTTTTTTTAAGTCCCCCTCTCTCAACTAGAAGGGATATAAAGCACGATTCAATTTCCTGGCTAATCTCTTTATCTCTGCGAGAATACAATTCTTCGATTCTTGGTATATTCACGTCTGGGCGCTACCGGAGTAATAACGATATCATTCAATTAAATTATTAAAAGAGGACCGGGTCAAAATATCCTTAAACATATTACATAATACATATGTGTATATAACGACTGAATGTAGACCACTATGGAATAGGTGGTAAGCCTATTGCCATGCACGGAGCACAAATCCAGACTTCGATCTACTACTGGAAAATTCAAATTAGTAAAATTAGTCCGAGAATCGAACCCAGGACCTCCCGATCGGCAGTCGCACTTGTAACCAACACGACCAACAAGCCAGTCATGAACTCACAGTAGTCGCTAGGTAACTAGTTGACGCGTTACATACGAGTATACTGCAGACCGCGTCATTTAGGTCGCGCTGTTTGAGCTCTATACTGGTAGGCGTTAGCGTAGTAATATAAAATAATTTTATTTTCAAGTATTAGTGACCAGCAGCTACATCAATTATGAAACTTAAACTCTTTCAAACTCAGCTTTAAGAGCGACAAACGTATGAGAAGCTTGTTGGATTTTGAAAGATAGACTCAAATAGCACTATGTTCTCCGCTTACCCCTTGAGGTACTTGGCGTGATGATACAATGATAATGTATGTGCTTAAGTGTATTGAAAGTACGACAGAAGGCTCTTATGTTATAGCCTTCTTTAAAGATTTGAGCTGCACTTGCAAACTATAAGCTCTCAATGACCCTCATATCTTTGAACTATATAAATTAATACCAGAATATTCGCAGCTCAGCTGCCCTCGAAACTAAAATAGTACATAGCCTACACTTGGAGACTAAAAGAACCGAATTCAGATTATATTAAACAAATCATATTTGTAATTTTTAAACGATGGACACTTTAAATTTTATCATTAGCGATCATCAAATCCAACCCTAACTCCAATATATGACACAAAAAAGGACATTCACTATAATGATAGGTGTGTGTGTGTGTGTGTGTGTGTGTGTGTGTGTGTGTGTGTGTGTGTGTGTGTGTGTGTGTGTGTTTTTAAATCTCCGCAGCACTCGTTCCACGGGGGGATCCGAACGCGTCAGAACC
>DWEI01003311.1:0-12981 GCA_018245875.1 Mysoria ambigua | reverse complement strand
GTAACTGGTGATACCTGGGAGTGTATTACACCCCTCTGCTTACTCGGGGATTGCAGTCATGTTACGAAATAGTAACTCGTATGCTATGTGACGAAATACGAGAAGCGGGTCAATGTGCACTGCATAAGGTAATTTAACTGCAGAACGTAACCGCCTCGATTATCTCAATTACTACACACGATTGTGAAAACGCATGACGCGCTTTCCCTTATAATGACTGTAATTCAATTTGTGATACATTGTATCATTATCTTTGTTATATATGTTCGAGGAGATGTATACTGTTAAAAAGCGACAGCCAAACAGAAATTAAATCGTTTCTACTTAATACATAACAACTAATTGAATGTGATAAAAAACCGATTTCTTTTTTATATAACTTAGGCATTCTGTCGTTTGACAGTTTTTCATAACTGTAAATTCAAGAGAAAACACGTCCTTACCAAATATCTGATCAATATGAAAAACTATGATACAAAAATATGTATTGTTGCTGCTCTTGCTGTTTAAATTGGAGTAGTATGATTGATGTTTCCATAACTTGACAATGTAAACGTAATTGAATTCAAGCATTTCCGGTCACTAGATTTCCTTTTGTCCTTAAAGTTTATAAGCTAATAAAAGCAGTAGACACGAATAGGGAAATTCTGTTTGTCACGCCTCAAGCTCGACTGAGCGCGCCGGCGAAGCGGAAAGCTTTTAACGAAAATACAAACAATTTAAAAAAACTTCTTACAGCTCCGGCTTTGTTTGTCCTTGGCTGAAATTTGAAAGATCGTTCAAATAATCCATCCTAAGAAATGTTCAAATAATTTATACTATGTTTCGTTTTGATTTTATTCGGTATTCAGAATCCACCGTTCTCAATTCTATTCCGGGCTTGGGTTACTGTTATGTACAAAATACAAATTATATTACACAATATATATTTTTATAGAATAATTCATCACCAGTTGTTATTAGCTTTATCAGCTTTATCATCATCATCTGTGAATAGACAGATGATGATGATATGACTTCCAGACAGGCCTTATCTATGTTTAAGGTAACCTTTCATCAATCCATTAATCCTAATACCATTACAAATAAAAATATAAAAACAAGCATATTAAAACAAAGGATATTGTAAACGAATATGAAATCATAATAAAGCTATACTTACTGTAAAAAGGGTCTCAGACCTTAGCCAACAGTAAAACCGAATTTTATATATCTTTATCGAAATCTTAATAACCGTTTTATGTAGCGCCCGCTGTTAAATTCAGTTATAAAATGTTTCTATTACACCGCCCGGTATCGGTGAAGACTGTAGGGTAATCGGTAGGTGTGATGGGTTTTCGCTGAAGATATAAAACTGTAAAATTTTTTGCGCATCAAATACGGCTTTTGTGGAATGTGTTTTATGAAATTTCTCACTGATTTTTATTTTTAATACTTTTTTTTATTTTTAATACTTACTTACTTATTTTTAATTTTTAATACTTATTACTTACAATTTTTATGTTTTTGAACAATGTGACATCATGCCTGTAATCTCCGAAGAGATAAACTGAGCATTGAAATACGCTTCCATGTTTCCAACAGTTACGTTTTACCTCCTAATATGTTATCCCCTATATGATCCTACTGCGATACACCGAGCACAAATCCAAATACGAGCCGCTATAAGATATTTCAACAAGAAAATGTAAGATAGATTCTACGTTAAAAATGTCCAATACTAGCCGAGCGGCACTCATACTTCCTGTATTTGAATATTTCAACTTATATCCGCGTTTATAGAGTATAAAATAATACTAGTTAGATATATTTTAAAATACATACATACGAGTAATATAAATAATATTTTTGTGTAGAACGATGTTCCACTTGTGGTTTACTCTTCAGATCTATTTTAATGTGCTCTAACATCCAAACTCGATCTTTACGGTTGTAAATTAAAATAATTTATAAATCACTGAAGTATTATGCACTAGTAAGCAACGCTACTAACATCAGATCGTCATTCGTATACCTTTATTAACACTTTACGAATACTACTAGTTGTATACTGGCACTTACTACACAATGTAAGAGACCCCATTGACGAACGGCGCAAAGTCCGAACTTTCGTTGTATAAGTAGTTTTCATATAGAACTACATCGAAACCTCCGCTGAAGTTTCCCACCGGCTCCCTGTCCCAATATAATTAAGTTGTGCACTCTCCTGGAGAAACTTGTTCACTTATAATTTGGCGCACAATGTATATATGTACGTTATATGGTATGTATGTACGTAAACAATTAATGAACGATACTCGTACATTGTTATATTTTTAATTGCAGTTACAATTAAAACTTTTCAATTTTTGGTGAACAGACAATAAGATATGATAGTGATGTTATATATATTACATTCGAGTTGGTAAATATACTATCACGAGATCAGACTACTTCAGACTGATAAAATCTCACGCAGACAGATATGTATGTAAAATTTAAACGAAATGAAAAGTATACGTCTGATTAATATGTACGAAAAAAAAAATCGTTTGACTTTTAACTTCGTCCACGGTCAATTCTCCTTAAATGTATACATTAAAACATTTCACAGCTACCGTGGGTGGAACAAACCGGACCGGGCGGATGACAAAGTGAAGTTCAATTTGTGTGTAATGACACGTTAGGTACGAGGAGCGGTTGCGACAGACTCGGCGGAAGCGTCAAAGTTTAATACACGCAGACGGATCTTAGTCGGCTATTTGCTTAAACAACTTCGTATAACTTGTCTAAGCTAGATTACAGTTCTGTCTGCGGCATACCACTGTGTTATATTTGAGATGGTAAATTTAATATAGACGATTATTCCGTTGATTTTTAATTGTACATACATTTGTGATCTAGCCGTGAACGAAATTCTATTGCGTTTTATTTAACTTTATGTTTAATCGTTATTGAGGTGATTATGCTATAAATCTTACTCTTTATTACGGACTTGCGTTTGACATTGACAGTATGAATATTTTATTGTAATATAATTTAGTGTATTCTTAACAATTTAATGTACAACACACACTCAACCGCGCGCTCTCAGCATTTCTCTTCACAATTAATATAGGTACAGATTACGGAGAAATATTTTATTTTGTATCAGAAATGGTCCGCAGATGTTGCATCTGTATCAGCATCTACAGATGGTTTAATCTTGACTAACCTCGTAATCATATCTACGCTCAGTAACAGATGCCTCGGACGCTTGCTTCGTTTCAAAATGACAACGATAAATACAAATATTTATTTTATTCGTAGAATCTGTACAAACGTCTTTATATTTTAAAGCCGATATTATTTTGATCTTATAATAAATAACGGTAAAATTGTCTACGGTTTACTATATTATAGTTTACTTTGTTTTTGTTCAACGTGTAATTGCATCAGAATAAAAGCATGAGGGCCGTACAGTCATTACAAGAAGCAATTATGGAACAGATGGTCTATAAAGATTAAGTGGCGTCGACACAACAAAAGGAAACAGATAGTTCCTTAAAAGCAACTTCGATGACGTAAAAAGAAATAAAAGTAAATGTGTAGGGGTCAAGAATTAAGTCTTTGTGTAGTAATTACTCAGAGCATTTAGCTGTTAAGATACTCTTGTAAATACGTATATAGACGATAGACATCGAAATCGTACATATTGCTTAATTACAAAATAAATCGTAGTAAAAAAGCAATCGTAGACGTTGTCATGTAATTATACTGTATGGTTTTTGTTGGGTGGTGGGAAACATTCAAAGTGTACTCGACACTGAAAAAAATTCAAGTTATGTGGGATTTCTACCGAGCTAAGATACCCTTATAAAATTTCAAGATCTCTAACGGAACATACACTAGGGCTTTACACTTCGACGAGGCATAATGTCTCATCCTTTGCCCTCCGGTTTCCATTACGTTACGCGCCAACACATACCGTCGTCCTTCTCAGAATCGCCGACAGGACGGTTAGAACTTCCACTATAACCGAATGCCTCCTTTTTTGGCGCCTGTTACGCCGTGCAGGAGACTACAGCTCATAACTTGGTACGGCAACTACAAGGCCAATACTATTTGTACCAAATTAGTTAATTATACATCTAACGATGTTCCATTTTTGTTACAATGCTGTATACTTTCACACCTTTAATGTCTAACAAAGATGTTTATTGTACAGAAAATACGTTTTAGTTTATTTTTTTTTCCATGTTTAGTAGAAGGTAAATTCATACGCCTACAAAAGTGTGACTGGCGAATGTATGTAATCAGCATTTATAAAGAGCAATAGATTATTTTGAGAGCAATGTATTATTTACGCACTTACGTAAGTACAATCACTGTTTAAGATTACAGAAAGGAACATCAAACAAGGTTCTAATGCATCAGTTTATGAATATACTTTTAGTATAACTTTTTTTGAAAGGGATCAATGTGAGTATTATTTATAAATACATACAGAAATAACTGTTATTTATATTTTAGAGAGTGTTTTTGTTGGAGGTGATATTTTATTATAATTATGAACGTTCCAAAACAAAAATAACATACAAAAGATATATATGTATTCTAAAAGTACATTAAATCTTTTCCGAATTATGAATCCGATACCCTACCGGGGCTCGAACCCCGGATGTAAAAAAAAAACACAAAATTATACGCAATTCACGATTTACTAAATTTATCCTTAAAATTACTCAAACGAAGATAAAAATGCCCTTTATGACTAATTTGTGTCGTTTCGCCGACTGGTTTTATAATAAAAATTATATTTGCAAAAAAAGTCGCAATTGAAAAACGTGTTCAAATTCGCATATATTGTAAGTATATATGATATCACGTTGAAAATATTCCAAGTATTTATTTATAAATCTACGTATTTACACCGAACAATTTCATACAGACATAAATATAAAAGACGCGTTAAGCTTCTCTGCGTTCAGTTTAAACAAAAATTTCGATATCCCACATGAACCCAACACCACGCCTGGCTTTCTCCGAGGGCAAGGCATAGGAGTATACTACTCTCACTTATCACCAGTTAAAAGTTCTTTGGAATTGGAAATCGGTCACGCACCGGGTACGAATCCAGATTCCTAGGTAAAGTTTCAAGTTAGATAGTTGCAAGAATCCTTCTTCCCGGGATCAAACCAGGATCTCTTAATTAGCGGTCTTGTTTGCCAACGATACAAGCAGATAAAAATTGTATTTTTAACTGCTAAAAATCATAACATTTAATATACAAACGGCTTTGTAAAGTTCATAAATCACGTGCCGGGAGGCCGAGGGCTTGTGAGTAATTACGAGTGAAGAGTGCAGATATAAATAATTACGATCGCTCCCTAATGTCTTTTAATTTGAGGGAATATGTGAAAATAATTAAACGTTTCATATTACGGTGACTAAGGTTTGTTTCCAATATACGGAAGGCGTGTGCAAGTAATAATAAGGATAAAAGGGTGTAAAAAAAATCTATTTAAGTACATATTTGTATGTATGTAGTCGTGTATATATGTAGTTTATCAGCCATCTGGTTACCACACCACAAGCTCTCTTGACGCTTACTTTGGGATCGGGCGGCCGTGTGTGGAGCTGGAGATGTCCCAAGATATTTATAATATTTTAGTTTATTATTGGTAAATCTTCTAACATAAAATTCGTGTTATAACAACTCAAGTCGTGGAATTTTTTTATAATACCCGACCGAAATATTTCTCTTAGTATATTATGTCGCTGATAATACGCCACAGTGCGGAAAAATGGTGAAAATACAAAAAAAATGTTTAAAAAAATTTTGCCACCAGCGCAATTAAACAGAAGAGACGAACATCGATACGTTTTAATGACGTACACACAATCTTCAAAAGGAAACTTTTCCTATCAAAGAATCTGTACAATATTACGAAACGACTGCCAATTCATATCTACTGAAGAAAATTCGTAAGCAAAAACCGGAAGTTTGGACAGTATCCGCTTTGACGAAGTGCCTTGAGGTCGGTAGATCCTTTACATAATTTAATAATTCATTTCTGGATCCGAAATAAAGTTCGTTTTATTTTTGCAAGAACACCTGTACCTACAATAGAATGGTCAATGTTTGTGATGTGATGATAATACTAATAATAATGATGACGATGATGATGATGATGATTGAGATGAAGATGGTGAATAAAAGTTAAACGTTACATCACGCCTGTAATTCTCGAAGAGGTAAGCAGAGGAATGAAGTACGTTCCCATGTTTCACCAGTCACGTTCACGTGCAACTGTGGAATAGGTCATATACCGAACACTATTTCAGACTCCGAGCCATTACCAGAAATAAGAGAAATTCTCGAGTGCTCAACCCGGGATTGGAACCCAGGACCTTCCAATCGGCAGCTGCACTTGCAACCAATACGACTAAAGAGGCAGTCAATAGCGCAATAATAATTTAAGTGATTAAGACCCAGTGTTAAAACATATTATTTTCCGTTTTAATGTATATCAGCATAATCTTGACAATAATATTACGTTATATATCAATGTAAGAAACCAGCTTCCCCAGCATGGGGATAAAGCGCGTAACCCCTTAAGGAAAACCTATGCCCAGCAGAAAACAGTACAGGCTGATGTTGATTTATGTAATCTAGCTTTAGTTTCTGAATTTTGAAAATATATTTTAGAATAGAAATAATAACGAAAAATTTCACACCCGCAGTACTTTCAAAATGACTATTGATTCGTTCATCGAAAACTTTCCAATGGAAACGGGTCGCGATGCTGATGTCTTAACGATGTATTTAACCTTTCACTGTGAATTACAAAAGGGTCAAAAGACATTGTCGACGATTCAAAACAATTAGTTGACTTCGTGGTATTAATTTGAAAACGTTGAACGATGACGCTGCTCCAACGTATGCGGAATGTGGTAACAGGCATAAAAACTGTTAAACAGTCGAGTGGGGGTTACGAAAATCGTTTCTTTAAATCTGTACAGACACTCACCAAACTATCAGGTAACACTAGAGATGAAACTAGAAAGAGTGTGATTATACTGTGACAGTATTTAATTACAGATAATTATTATAATTATTATTATTGTAACTTGTATCCTTCATCGCATACTGTTAAGTTACACCTTAAGTGAATAATATGGCTATCATGAAATATAAAAGACACTACCATATCATATTATAGCATCGATTATATCATTATTGGTATTCGTGTGGTACAGATGCATGTTCATTGCATGATGCAATTTTTGCGCATGCGTGCATTATCCTGCAGCTACGCTCAAACATATGTACCAGTTTTTACACATTTTACATAATTTTCATGTCCGTATTACAACGTGATCTAAGGATATGTTTTGTATGTGTTTAACGTCTTATATCGTTATTAAATATGGTTGATATTTGACCATACGGTTTCTGAGTAATGATTGATTCATGACTCATTAATGAATGATTTCTGATTAAGTTTTTTTTTGTAGGTCACGATACTAATACATAGTTTTTCACGTGACAGGTTTTTCTAGTTCCGTCAACACTGTACCGTACATGATATACAGTAATGTATTAAAATTGCTGATAATCCTGCTAATATACTGCGAGCTTTGGTATTTCTTCACCATGACCAGCAGTTTGGACGGAATTGTCGACAGCGTCAATATCATCTTGATACAATTGGGCGCGATGTACAAGTATAAGAATTTGGTAAGATGAAATATGAATAACTTTCTCTTCATTCCAGTGTGGGGTTTAACAGGTCATGGAGAAATTTCCATAGCGTGGTTTGATAATATAGGTTATAGGTTAGTAGCTAATCAGCTGTATATTCTCAAATTATTCTTAAGTACACACTGTTTTGACAAACGATGCAAACTATTCTGTTTTATACTTTGTACAGGAAGGAAGTATTCACAAACTTTACTAGAAGCGGTCACTGAAGCGTACCGTGTGACCTACTTTTTTATACAAAAAAAGTAACACAAATTGTTGACATTGTTTTAAAACAATTTAACGCGAGACTGGCAATATCAGACTCGCGTATCAAACAAAAGTATCTAAAATGGACTCTCGAGCGGCTTTATTTAATCCTGCAACAGCAGTTTACGGGAACAATGTCTTTTATTAAAATTGATAGGAATTTATATTATAAAGCCTCTGCGATTAAAAAATGACAGCCACGCCAGGCTTCCATTTTTATAATTGTATAATTATACTTTTAGATTTACCACGAAGTTATTTTCAAAGAATTGGCTTCATCTATGGAGTCACCTTATTTTGATTTGTCGACTCCCGAAAGAAAAAAGTTGTTTAAGGTGTGGCATAAGCGTAACGAGGCGTATCTCATGTTGAGCCTGTTTTTGGGAAGCGGAACTTTAGTAGCTTGGTAAGTTAAAATATTTACTTAGTAAGTGAAAATATTATCGCCGTTTAGAATTGTTTTTAAATCAAATTAACCTATATTCTTCTACTTCATATTATGCAAGAAAAATCTTTAAATATATCTGGAACTTGTGTGTATTTTGATATAACATTGTTGTATGTCAGATGTGATATTTATGAGGAATGAAGTATACATATGTATAGATGATTACCTAGGTCTTATAATTTCATCATATAACATTATCTTAAAGTTAGATTGCATTAAAAAGAATAAAATAAAATAAAAATAATAGAATAAAACAAATGTAAAACCAAGTAAAACGAAATTTTGTTATAAGACATGTACGTAGTTATCTGTAAATAAAATGAGAATTTGACCATTACATTTTATAATAGATGAAAGAGATCAATTTCAAAATTCTTTTATAACAAATGATTCAATTAACCTCAAAACCCGAAATGTACGCTTAATGATTGCGGGAAAGTTTTTTATTCACAAATAAAGACATCGCTGTTACGACCATAAATCATTTCCTTTACAACTTTGGTAATAAATTGTATTAGGAAAGCCATTACCAAATTGATTATTAGAAAAAGGTCAAATGGAATTATTAGAATGGGAAATGAAGAATGATCGCTCAATCGATGTTTTGCAGTGTAATAAATGGAATTCAAATTCACACACACAGTTCAGTTTGTATTCCGAATTCAAAGTTTTGTTACAAATTCAATTTTTTGTACACGTGTTGTAACTTCTGAAGACTAATTGCAAGTTGTAATGGATGTAAGTATATGTTAATGTTTATGGCCATGTGTACATCGTTTTACACTTTTTAAACATACACGGCTGCGCCTACCCTGCCGTAGACTACAGGAAACGTCAGAAATAAGTGCAGTAGTGTAAACATATAATACTGTTCCGTTCTGTTTTGTTTGTACTAGAATTAATAATAGATTTTTTTCTTTTAAGATTATTGAATGTTCATTTAATGTACTGTTCGATTGTTTTTTTTCTAAACCTTTTAATATCACAACATATTTTATTTCAGGTTCATTTATCCATTAGTGGACGACTTAGAGTACAATTTAATGCTATCCGTTCGTCTCCCTTTCGACTACTACTCAAGAGTTCGCTACACGCTGACGTACATAAGCGTCCTAATAGTATTTTCATATATCGCATACTTTGTAATGGTCAACGATCTCATAATGCAGGCCCACGTTATGCATTTACTGTGCCAGTTCACCGTACTCAACGACTGTTTCAGGAATATATTGCAGGACTGTTGCGAAAATCGTCATGGTAGGTGATTTGTTCAAAGTGTGTGATATATACATTGTAGGCCATTTATTTAATTCGTTTCTTATCGATATTTATGCTGATCGATCCTTACGATTTGTACGATGGTGTAATCGCCAAGTGAAGCAAGAACTTTAATTTAATTTTAAAGATGTCAATTTTAAAACAAAATCACGGAATTATTACAGAAGTCACATTTTTTCCATAATCGTTTTGTTCTTATATTATTTCGACTTACATTTATACATATTTACTGATTTAAGATGACTTTAAAGCAGCCGCCCTAGTGCGCCGCAGCACACGCAGACGTTACTAAGAGTTAATAAACCGACCGACAATATCATTACGGTCCAACCTACACGTATTGATTGTGTTATCGCACAGCGTAGGCAGCTCGTGATGGTCAACGGTCTAGTTGTGCTGGCCGCGCCGCGCAGTGAATGCATCGATACGTCATGACGCGTTTGTCAATATAGATATATAACGATATAACTCATCGGTAAATTATTTTGATGATAATTATCACGATTATAACTATCAACATTACAATGTTAAATAGTTATATTTGTAAACTAAGCAATGTCTTTTCTACAGTTTAATGTTCTTAATATTTTTTTCTGTAGCATGTATTCTTTAATACAGTTATTGCCGTTAACTGAGAATGGCTAATATTATCTTATTGTTTTATCTTATATGTAATAAAGCTATAACAACAACAATAAGCAACATGCGTAGATCATGTAATATAATGATCTTTTAATAATGTCAATCATATAAATTCCAGATTTAAATCACAATATTTCATTTATATCGGACAGCTTCAAGGAAGTGTATCTAAAGAAGTTAGACGATTTGATAAAACAACATCAAATAATTTTGAAGTAAGTATTTCAATACCATTTTTATATTTCCATGCATATAACCGATGTATGTTGTGTTTATTTTAGCGTACAGCAGCAAATGTAATATACAAACGTACAAAGAATAATCTAGAACTCAATTGTGTGGCTTTACTAAGATTACAGGCGTGACGTTACGTAACTTTCATAGTCCGTGATATAATTGAAACGGTGGTTGAGCATCCCGTGTGACCGTTTATTTTCAGCCACGTTTTAGCGCTGCGCGGAATAATGAGTGGTCCGATGTTGGCGCAGTTGGCCGTGAGCACTACGCTCATCTGCTCTATAGGCTACGAATTGGCGACGGTGAGTGAGAGCATGGACGTCCATGATGATATTGTACATATGCAGTTTTTCAAACGACTCTTTTCCTAGGTTGGATTAATACATTACCATTTCTTATTCGGTATTCAATATCCATATTAGGTAATTAGTTTTTTAGTTTCTTTTACCACGGGAGTGATATAAATAGTATAAATGCGAACCACACTTCAACGAACATGTTTAAACAATACCGGGATGAATTTGCCAATGAGGAAGTACAAGAAATGGAGGAATATCTGCCTAAATTATTGATTGTCATCCTTTATGCTTGACCACTACCTAAAAAGGGGTATCAAAAATAAAGATATAAGAGACAGGACTCCTAAATAACATAGAAATGAGCCACGCAAAAATTAAACAGGCCGGTATCACCAATAACAATAGGCACTAATACTAACTTATTATTATTTGTTCGCTTATATTGTTAGTAATAATAGTGAGAACAGCAAATATTACGTCAAGAAACATGAAAGTGCTATGTAGGTGTCGGTAGACTCTGCCTATTCCGCAACAGACCCGTCGCAACCATATAATAAAGATGATGATTGTTATTTTTGTAGAATACTGAGAATTACACAAAGCGTCTGATGAGCCTTCTGTACCTGGGTTACAATATGTCCGTGTTGTACATAATTTGTAGATGGTGCGAAGAGGTGAAAATCGAGGTTCGTATTCTGATTCACACGATGTTTATCTTCGCGCACTGAATCTTTTAGTGTAAAGTTTTCTTAAATTTTGTGACCGACATCACATCTTATCTAAAACAATAAAGATACCGTCGCTTATCAGCTATCTATATGTTCCTTGCCTCAGTCTATTCTCCGTATTTTTAATTATGTCAGCAGAATTCACATTAACAGTTTAAGATTTATATAGCAGGCGTTAACGGAGGTTTCTTTTAGAATTTGATTCACATTCGCGTTTGCTTATCTGTTTCATCATGATCATCATTATCAGACTGTTCCGGTCCACTGCTGGACATAGGCCTCTCCAATAGCACGCCTCTAAACTTGATCTTCAGCTCTTCGTTTCCAAGTACAGTCACTTCACTTTCGTATAGCGTCACTCCACCCTGCTCGCAAGAGTACTACGCTACGTTTTCTAAGGTTATTCACACCTATGTAATAATTGATTTAAAATATAAATTTACTATCCATGGTTTTGTTTCATGTTTATTTTTCATTAATTTCTCATTGTGAGAGCAGAGAAGAGTCCTTTTCAACAGGGAAACGTTAAAATTTTCGACGACAATGATGATGATTAGAGAAAAATTATATTTCAGAGTCAGAATATCGCAGAGGCAGTTTATTCCTCCGGCTGGGAGCGCGGCATAGCGTCAGTGCCAGGAGTGAGGGCACGTATACTGGTGGTCGTCGCGCGGGCGAACAAGCCCTTAGTCCTCTCAGCGGGTGGAATGTACGACCTGTCGCTCGCTTCGTACTCCAATGTACGGGCCTTGTATACTTTGTACTAGTGGTTATCGGGCACTTTGTAGCCTAATACAATATACCCCCTTGATATACTAAATTGCCTAGTAACAATTGCTACGAGAAAATACTTGTTTAAAATAACTCTGTTAATCGGACAACTAGACAGTAAAGACATAAGCATTAGATAGACGGCGTTGATTGTATTATAAAGGTTTTTTGTTACAAATGAATAAATTAAAATATTTCATTAAGGCTTAACCACTATCACTATATATATCACTATAAATATAATCACTATCACTATAAATATTATTATCCAAACACTGTAACCAACAATTTCATTTTACCCACTTTTCGCACGATACTCAATTATTATATTGTGGTTTACATTGTCGGTGAAGTTCAAAATAATATATATCCGGAAGCGTATAGTGTTGCTGATTTATAGCAAAATAATTCAATTTATTCAATTTAGAAGTAAAACCACAACCGCTGGTGCGAAATATTACAACATATGTGTAAAGCATCATGTCAGTTTAATAAATTGGCAACTTTTATAAATTATTTTATATTCACTGCCTCGTTGGTCGTGTTGGTTGCAGATGCGACTGCCGATCGAGAGGTCCCGGGTTCGATTCCCGGGTCGAGCAC
>DWEI01003310.1:0-12984 GCA_018245875.1 Mysoria ambigua | reverse complement strand
AGAGCTTGTGGCATGGTAACCAGATGGCTGATAAACTACATGTATACATATAAATATATACTTAAATAGATATTTTTTTACACCCAGACACAGAACAAATACTTCATCATCAGTGCTCATCACACAAATATTTATTCTGGGTGAGAATCGAACCCACGACCCCGGAACAGTCAGGTTCACTAATCGTTGCACCAACGGGCCAGTCAAAATAAACAGTATATAACTGACTTACTTATTACTTAGGTACCTGTGATAAGGGTCTTTGATACTTTATGATGCAGTAATAACAAAAGGTAACCAGTAAACAAGCGCTATACAAACTTGTGCGCGGTCACATTGCTGTACGAAATGACACAGTCGCGAAGGCAGAGCAGTGGCACCTATACATAGCTCCAGACCGCAAGCCCTTTTACAGAGAACGGTGGTTCGATTCCATCGGCGGGAACACGGGGAACGTTTTCAAATGGAACAGGTTGTGTGGGTGTCACAGAAAAACTGAAAGGTCAAAAGGAACGAACGCTAATTGGGTCGCGTTTTGCCGGAGAGCGCTCCGTGCGCGCGACCACTCGACTCGCATTTATACAGCGAGCCGTGGTGCTTTACGAGCGGGCGTTCCGTACAAAAACACATTTTATAGTTCGAGGAACAGCGCGCGCGCGTCCGCCGCGGGCCCGCGGGGATGGCGTCTAATTAAAAACCGGTCAAGTGTGAATTGTGGTCGAGTGCCGCGGGAGCCGCCGGCGCGCACCTATGCGTCGCTGCTCCCTTTCACGCTTTGTCGATAAACATCTTGGTGATAACAGCTGTGTATCTCACATGTGCTCCAGCAGTCAGGTGTTAAGGCGATAGTGGCGTAGGCGCTTTTACGATTTTTCGATAAACGACTGTTCGATTCTTTGAATCTTATTATATGTGCTCTACGTAACTTCACGCGAGTTATCTCTGATGAGGCACGCAGAGGAATTCAGAGCACTTCCTCGTGCCACCGGTTCCGTTTACGTCCCTCTATGTAATAGGTGGTGAGCCTATTGCCCTGCATCGGGCATATATCCAGACTCCGATCCACTACTAAAATCTAAATTAGAAAATATTTACAATGTTCCTAAAAAATCTAAATTAATTTTTTTTAAATAGTGAATCTAATCGGGGACCTCACGATCGGCAGTCGCACTTGCAACCAACACGACCAACGAGGCTGTCAATGACATGCGATCTAGTTTCGAGTTTAGGTGATTTAGTGTATCAAATGAAACATCTCACCTGTAATCCCAGAAGAGGTAGGCAAAATTTAGTTTATCAATGTTGATCAATAGGCAAAGGGTAAAAAATTTATTTTACAACAAATCTCCAAATTGACTAGATGACGCAACTCGAACAACGAAACAATTATATTCGACCTCACAAATACTTTATTGAATCAAATAAAAATTCAGATTAAATTGATTAAAAAAAATATTTATACCATACCAAACCAAACCATACTATTGTTACCTAATCGTATATTCTGGCGAGTGTAAAAACTAGTCCGATTTCAATGCAGCATCGTCAATTGCTTGCATTTTCGTCCCCCGCCACGGGCCGGGCGGTCCGCCGGGCGGTCGCCGCCGGGGCGAGCGATGAGGCGACTTTTTGCCCCGCTATCAGTTCCGCCGGCACACAGGACGTTCCCTTATCGACGCACATTCTTCGCTTCGATCAGTCGTGGAGCATTTGTCATGTTCGAATGTTTTGTTTACATTTCTATTAGAGGAGTATGTAACTACACGCCTGTAATCCCCGAAGGGGTTGGCAGAGGAATGCAGAATATTCCCACGATTCACCAGTTATGTTTAGGTCCCACTACGGAATAGGTGGTGAGCCTATTGCCATGCATCGGGCACACATCCAGACTCCGAACCACTACTAGAAAATCTAAATTAGAAAATTTTGTAGTATTCGACCCGGGAATCGAACCCTAGACCGCCCGATCAGCAGTCGCACCCGCAACCAACACGACCAACGAGGCAGACCAGTGTACGTATGTGTATTTCTGGTATAAACTATGTTAATAGCAGTTCGTTATTACTACAGTTCCATTCGTAGGCGCCTATTGGTAGCTTTTATTAGAGATCCAATTATGAATTTTGTTCACCACTCATGTACTAATTTAAACATTCCACCAAAACTATAAAAAAAAACCTATGTAAATATCATTAATACGTACTAAATATCTTTAAAGCACATAACAATTGCTCACAAAATCCATTCGTATCAATTTTGTCCACACGATTATCATACAGAAAGTTGCATAACTCGAGTATAAAACGAAATTCAAGTTAAATAAAAGATACGAGGAAACTAATTAGAGTGAGCTAACGTATACTTGTATGAAACAAACAATATTTCATTAGTGCCTCCGTCTGAGGCGTCCGAGGCGTCTCCCCGACTGTGACTCACGGTGCTCGGTAAGGGTCAGTGCACACTATTGCAGTATATATTTTTAAAATCAAAACAACGCAAGTTATTTCAATATTTTTCGTTTCGATATTAGAACATAATATATTCATCTTGAAACGGCTGAAATTTAGTGTGTTTTGAGATTACTAAACTATTTCCATCTGAAAAATGAACCATCTTATTTCCTCTTATAAAACATAAGCTTATCATAAGCTGTAAATTATCAAAACACAATCATGACAATAAATTTATCAATTCCAACAACAACTGGTTAATATTGTTTGCCACAATTGCCTAGTAGGTATAAGCGCGATTGCTGAGTACGATATATTATTATCCTAGGTTCGATATGTGAGCAGGGCAAAGGATTATTTCATTTTAATAGATTCATATTCTGTGTCTAGATTTAAGTCCGAAGAATGTCAATAGACTAACTGATAAATAACATAATTAATAATAATAAGTGGGAAGTATTACACGCCTCTGCAAGGAATTACAGGCGTGATTTTATGTTATCGAACTAATACTTTTGCGATATGTACAATCAAAATATGATAAGATAAGCTTGAAATAACGGAAAATCTATAACCTCGTCAATTAAAGGCACTGCGCGATTGTGTACGGAAAATTACGCACCGTACTGTAAACTACGATCACCTTAACATGGCCAAGGACATTACACTATGTTGCCATAGTCGGTACACACCCTTATACACGCGTCGGCCCAAACACGGCGACTTATTTGGCGACGATTATTTCAATTACGCATCAATTATGATATTAGGCACTTAGTTATGTTTTAATAACGCGTATTGTTCACAAGTATCGATCGACACCTTATTTATAACTGCTTACGAAATAATTAAACCCTTGTAAATGTGTTACGGACTGTATTTGGGAAAATATCCGGATTTTTTTTCTGTCCAGGAATAAAATTGAAGGTCGATAAATAAAAGACCACGTAGAGTGACGATACTCATAACAAGTAACGATCAACGAGTATCAAATATCTCTCTAGCCTTACAGTTTTTTATCCATCGTGATGTTCTTTTACATTCTTGACTATACTAAGGAAGATATATGAACGAATACTCACCGAAGCCTCACTAACGTGCACTAGAATTCTCTATGAACACACACACAAACACACACACTTCTCGGATATCAAAGGAACAAATTATCGCCGACCTCACGGTCCGTTCACAAATTAACGATGTTTCAATCACTCTACGCGCCAAAGGGACACATCGTAATTCGCTTCGCTGCGATGCATCGTCTCTATATTTCCAGGGCGTGCTTTGGTACGAGTTTGAACGTTAGTGAAACTCGTATGTCAAAGAGTATTTATTTATTCATATATATATAATTCGTCTATACGATTCCACTATGTGTACTCTGTGATTACAAACTATTATGTACTTAACACTGACGTTTAGTTTTGTTATTTTAACAATACGTCCGCGTTCGACTCTCTCGTGAGGCAAAGCAACTTGCAGCCGAAAGAAACATGCGGAAAGAAAAGTATAAATAAATAAATAAATAAACGTATTATTTAAGTACATGCACGTATAAATGTTATGTATATGATGTCAACTGTGTTCTTATCTGCCACGTTGCAACCTCACACACACCCTTATAGCTAGACAGACGGCAGGGAATAAATCTTATTGCATTAATTTCAATACAACTATAAATCCTCGATATAACAAACCTAGATAAAAAAAATATAACCTAAGCGGCCAATGCGCTCTATCAAACTTTAAGCTATCTCAATGCCAAGTTCAACAAAATCAGCTCAGCATTTTTGACGTAACAACCGCATAGACTCACAGAGGTAGACGGAGATAGTTTCAGCGATTAGAACGCTAATAGTGTTGACATTGAATAATAATTCATTGCTTGCTCTGTCTTTTAAATTGCTCTACTCATATTTTTTATACGGCGTTTATTTAACAACCGTAGCGGCGACAATGCGAGGTGAATTGACTGCAGAGGTAAATGAGTTCTCGATATACAGTTAAAGGTCGTTACAGATTGATCTATATGTTAAAGCAATATGTGAGCAGATGTATATTGAAGCTAGACATAGACGATATACTTCGATATATTTTCATGACATGGAATGGTAGTGGTTTATTTGGCATAGGGAACACAGAGATGTAGAGTATGTATTTAACTTTTTTATTAACGTATTTTGGTACAGAACGTAACTTCACGCTTGTAATCTCCGAAGGGGTAGGCAGAGGAGTGCAAGGTAGGCAATTTCGGTACAGTTTCTAAAATAACCAATCAGCAACTGCTCGTTCTAATTTGTTTCTTTTAAATAAGGTTAAATTGACACCACCAAGAACACCACAGCATACATACTCGTTACCAATTCTTGTGCTTGTGTATGTGCTTACATGTGCTGAAACTGCATGTTTTCATGCGACACTGGCGACACTCGCTGTATGAACACATCATTAGACTGTTTAATCTAGTAATGCGCATAATCTAGTAATACGGTCCAAGTTATATAACATAAGAGGTAGGCAGGGGGTGATTTGACCAGCCCTATTGTAGCCTCTAATGTATGCAACAAACGCCGACTCCGATCTACTACCACTGGAGATTGCAAATCATACAACCCGTCACGTATCGGTCGGCGGGCGCGGACGCACCGCACCGACGACGCGCCGAGACATAGGAGCGGCGAGCGGGAAGCACTCGGACCGATCGTGACGGTTGCGCTATCGGCGGACCCTACAGTGGCCCTTCTCGGAACGCGCCCGGTCACCGCCGCCTGCCTGAAGCGTGTGGCGGCGACGACGCGCGCGCCGGAGAAACCTCGAGCACGACACACGACGCCACGTACGACGCCACACTATAATATACTAGCTCGAGGCATGTTATTATATATTACTATTTATTTTCCTACAGCGACGCTCGAATGGTACACGTAGCTATACGATATATCTAATTCTAATGTCGTCACAGTATGTAAACAGATATAGCAAAACAAATCTCGATACAGCGAGACGTTGTAAAGTTTAAGGCTGTAAGATTTACATGAAAACAAACAAATTTTCTGCGCAAATGGTGACCACCAGGATGAATATATTATAATACCTACCCCAAGCTACCGTCTGTGGCAGTTACACATAATATATATGTATAATAGCACAGTATATTAAACACATATTATTACCGAGGTGGCCTGCGACGACATTTAAGCTTTCGATTGGCGGCGACCCCGCGCACGGACACTTGTACGATTTCAATTTATTGGACGACTTATAAAAATTCCAAGTCGCTCAAAGGAGACTTCCCTTTTAATCAATTAAAGTTCCATAGAATACCTAAGAGGTTCCCAGTTAATTTATGCTAGGAATCTAATATAATATAGCAGTGGCTTCAAGCCATACGTTATGGCTGGAAGTAGAACAGATTTCTTTCAGATAAATAATGTACCAACAGATATATACGTACATAAAAGAATATATTAGAAATATTAAGTAGATAATTCAAAAGGCACGCGGATAGCCAATATGTTTATATAATGTAAACCTATATTACGTCTGTAACCCGTGAAGAGGTAGGCAGGGTAGTGTGCTACACAATGACGTTTAACCAATTACATTTAAGTCCCACTATGCAATAGGGCGTGTGAGCCTACTGCCATACACCACATGTCCTAACACTGACATAATACATATATAATAGACAATATAATAGACAATACTAGTAACAAAATTTCTAATTCCAGAGACTCTTAAATTATAATACACTGAATAAAATTAAAACACCATTAAAGTTACACGATAAATTTTAATGACTAAGATTAATCACTACACAACTCTAACCGACGTACCTACTTTATTTGTCTTCATTACATCGCGTTGCACGACCTCACCCTCAACCGTCTCATCTACGATCATTAATATCTATCAAGACGGAAATATTTTTTTAGGAAACCCCCGTCAGCGTGTGTTAGGTGTGTGTAAATATGTATGTGTATGTGACGTCACGTACCATTAGTGAGAATTAATGAACTCGCGGCCGGATTTGGCGAGAGACAAGTCGCGTATTTGAAACGTGGGAAAAACGCAAGCAGCATTAATCCTACCGGCCCTGTTGTTGCTTTCAAAACGTGCTCTGCGATAGTGCCTACATGGTACAGCGTCGATTGCTCTATTGGTTTAGTGGTTACAAGTGCGACTGTCGTGCGAGAGGTGCGATACGCGTTTATGTCGTTACGGGTGCCTCTAACTTCGTGTTTTTCTCACTTGAAATTCTCGGTGATTTGTGCCCGGGGTATAGCAATAGGCTCCATTCACCCATAGCTTGGCTGGTGTAACAATAAAACTGGTGAAAAATATGTTATTACACACTTCTGGCTACCCCTTGAGGGAAATAAAAGCGTAGTGGTAAGTTATTTTAACAATATGAACAATGAAACACGCCATTGTTTCAATGCCGTCAGACTGTACTGAGCGCAATCAGACATCTTTATCTCGCAGCCGCCTCGTCCACGTTAATCGAAGGTGTTCTGAGAAATTCGAAACTCTATTACTCACGTATGAGGTAAAGAAACGACAAAATGCACGCTGACGCGTCGTGGAACTCGGATAGGATGCATTTTTTTAAAAGCAATTAGATCGACATACATACATACATATCTTCACGCCAGGTCTATCCCGGGGTAGACAGAGAGCACCGAATGCCAAATATCTCGATCCTAACAATCCTGCCGCGCTTCTTCCACATACATCCCTCTCTTCACATATGCACTGCATCGAAACATTTACGCATTATTACGCCTACAATTAGTGAGATTACACCAACTAACAACAAAACGCACGTTACATTACATGCACACATACACACCCACACCCACACGGCCACCCAAATAATACACACACACACACACAGAAACATCACAACGGCACGTCGCACCACTCGTTTGTTGCGATCATCGACGATGTTGCATTATCCGCGAGCGTTAGTGACGTCACGGTAGACCATATCGAGCGCCGTCCCTCGCGGCGCCGCCCTACATGCGGACGTACCGAGATTATGTACCGTAATGGTCGTCACAGACGGAGCTATTACATATTCTGCAGTAAAAAAAAATATTTCACTATATTATCATGTCTGTTTCCTTCCGGGGTAGGCAGAGGGAACAGAGTGAGAAATATCTCAGTCCATACACACCTGAGGCGCCCCCACTACACTCATCGTTCTCAGTGGTACAACATAATTTGAACGAATTATTGCGTGTATGTGAACGATTATTGCATATTAATTTAATGTATAGCATAGACGACCTTTAGCCTTTAATTCAGCAGTTTTTACTTGGAAAAGGTCAACGTCCATGGTTTGGATTATTGCTCGCTACCATCACTGTGATTGGTGCCAATTTTATATACATCATACATTCACGATTTAGAATTTATCACTATGTTTTTCTCTAAGGAGTTTCATATCAGCCAATTCCCAGCCGGCAATCATAACATAAAGTGGCCTAAAGCCATTTCGTATCATAAAAAACGTAACATTACGTCTGTAATCCACGAAAAGATAGGCAGAGTGTAATACGCTCCACGTTTCACGTGTAAACGTCTCAACATGAAATACAACAATACCACATCGTACACAAATATCGAGTCTGAGACACCACTAAAATTTTACTAGAAATTCACTAGGCCCAGGATTTGAACCCAGGACGTCTCGATCAACAATTGCGCTCGCAACCGCACGACCGACGTGACACTAAACCTTGTCAATGTAAAAATATCCACATATACAATACATAAATATATATTCATCTTTTTTCAACAATGGAATAATTAAAAACATTAATTATCCTAACGATCATGATTACCATGTAGTTTTGTATGGCTGGCATAATTACAATATACACGAACCTTTGATTCAGTACAAAGGCAACATAATATATACATGCGACGAGTAATATATTAATACACTTAACATTTAATTATTATTACAATCAAGACATGATTATTATTGACTCATATGTGACTAAGAACCGAATATCATATTGCAAAGAAAAACGACAGAGAAGGGACGGGATGGAGAGAAGGGGATACTAAGAAAATAGAGATTGAAACGTTCATAGCGCCACGAAATAATACAATCTACTAGCATCATAAAGTTCTAGAAACAAATAGAATTTACCCGGTCAGGTCACATTACAATTTTAACGTGCGCCCCGTAATGTTATTCATTAAAACCATTCACGAAGACGCCAACGGTGACCGACCATTCGAGATGTAATAAAATTAGCTTAAGTGTTATCCATTTGAACGATTAGCGTCATGTCCGTCGCGCGACGGTTGTGTGTAGCGTCGTAGACGTACGAGTGGCGGTTATCTCCGGGTGTGTTCGCCGGCCATTCATTCGCGCGTGTGCCGGTAATTCACAATGACGCATTACCATCTGTGTACACTTATTTTCTTTTAATTAACATTTAGAATAGAAAAAAAAACTGTTTAAAACGATTGTCGGAATTTAACAATTGACTGCCATTCTTGGTGTAGTGATAAGCGTGGTTGCTGATCAAGATGTCCTGGGTTCGATCCCCGTGTCTGAATTATGTCTTACTGGGTTTTTACTAACTTACTGGGTACTCACGTACTTACTGGGTTTAACTAGAAATTCGCTGTTAAATGGGACGTATAACATAACGAGTAAAAATCAATGAGAAGAATACATTTTTCTGCCTATCCTATAGGAGAACAAAGGCGTGACGCGTGACGTCATGTTACGTAACTAACTAACGTTTCCAATTAGTACCTAATCCACGTGCTATATTAACGTATATTCTTATACAATGGACACATTATCAATTTAACACGAACTCTTGGTACTGAGAAGTGTATATAAGATGTGTACTCTCATTGAACGTTCGTATCAAACCAATTAAAGGAAACAGTGTAAATAAAATAATAGTCACGTACAGTGGAGTTATATACTGTGACGGGGATAGCTTAGTGCTTTAGAATTCCGCCTCGCCCTCCGCGGGTACAAGTTCGAAATCTGAAAATCGTGTGCGTTTTCATGATTAACTTGTTGTAACGATTAAAAATGCATCATAAGGAAACCTTTACTCCTCAGAAGACCTCCACGATATTTTAAGCAGCAGGTGAGGTCTGGTCAACCCGCACTGGATCAACCTGGCGGACTGTGGCTTAGGCCCTACATATTCCAAGACGCGACCCGTGTTTAATGTTACCCAAAAGGTACCTCACTCAGAACGGATTTAATGCCAATCAGGGCATACTCCACCGGGCCAGCCAGGGGGACAATAATGTGAATAATAAATAAATAAATATCTTGCAACATCCCCACATACGGCCCCTTGATCCCAAAGCAAGCGTTTTTCTTTACACCCAGACACAGAACAAACACTTGTGCGCATCACACAAATATTTATTCTGGGTGGGAATCGAACCCCCGACCCCTGGCGCAACGGTCATATGTTAATGCAATGCAATGCGCGGGGCGCGGGGGGCGCGCGGGGCGCGGAGAGGGCACATGATGGCGTTCCGAGAAGCGATGCTATTGCTTGTTATCTAATTGCATAAACATCGGCCGGCGCTGAGATTTCATCTGAAAGTCCGATAACGTAACAACAGTAGCGCGGACCAGTTACATGCCAACATATAACTTGTGACGACACGCACACACACATACACACACACATACAGATACACACAAAATATGCTAATTAAAAGAAACGGTTGAAATCTATTAAATATATATTTTATTGATCACCGAATCGCGATAACATTCTCCGCGATAACGGTCTCGTTGGTCTATTGAACGCGACTGCTGAGCACAGCCGTGGGTTCAAAGTCTGACCTTTTGGACGGCGTACGGCTAAGGGCTCACTCACAGCGACGCTTATCATACCTAACTAGTGAAAAATGTGAAAAATGAGGAAAAAATTGTATCAAAGTAAGAACACGCATAAGTGGGGTGACCACGCAATCAGCACATTTATCGGGACACGGGGATCGGAACTGTGGCGAATGGACGATCGCCGGACGCATTCTAAATGGCGATCTGATGGAAATGCGAGACGGAGCTGCGGAGCCTGGCGGCGGTTATAAATTCACCGCGCTCAAGTGGTTCCATGAAAGCTTTAGAACCACTCACAGCTGACACGGCGCGTAGGCACCGAGATACGAGACGCATAAACATTGTTACGCAAGGTATTTCGTAGTGCAGAACGAAACTAATGAAATGAGACCAGATAACGACTTCCATGTATGGTATTTGTTGCTTTCGGTGCGACTGGCCAGTGATAAATTGTGTCGGATTAAAAGATAAAAGCTACTTCGCATAATTCACCCAAATGAATTTCAAGATTTTTCACGATCTATTTATTACCCCTTCAAAACTGTTATTTAATAGGTAAATTTCTCATCCAACTTTACATCCATCCATATGTTAAAGTAACGCAAGTCAAATGCAATGCATGAAGAAATTGTTCTCTCCTTGATGATTTGAAAATTTCTACGTGTAGTTTAGAGTAGAAGCTGGTCAGATATTTGAGGATAGGGACATTTGACATTCCGTGCTCCCTGTCTACCTCGCGAGGGATCAGACGTGAACATATACTAAGAGAAGATACTAAAATCACCCCCCGCACAGCACACATAGGAACATAATCCTAAACAGAGAGAGAAACTATATAAACTCTAGATAAAAGTTGGAATAACATTAACATAACATGTGAACTTTCGGATAAAACAAGAGTATCGAAAAAAAAATAATTCCAAAAACATAGATGCGACGCAATACAAACACGGCCATGTTCCCATCGTTGAGCGTAGGATACAACCAACAATGTAAACTGTGCAATTAATTACACGTAGCGAGCGAGCAATAAACAAGTAATAAAACATGTCGGATATACATATTATTATTTCGCAGAAAATTAAATAATATTATTATCGTTCGATGGTTAACGACCCTTCTCGGAATTAATAACGACGACGGTCATTACAGTGTGAATTATTATTATTAGTATTGGAATTATCTTCTAACGCCAATTAGCGAGATAGATAATGTGTTAGAGCTATAAAACGTGAATCGAACAATCCGATACATCCCACTCTGCCCCGACGCCCCCTTCACCCCCCTGCGCCCTCTCCCTTCTCCTTCGCCCCGATCTCTTAATAATTTCCGAGAAGTGGTAGACCGGTGCAAGGACATCGATGTCGCGTTACCTCATACACACAGCCTACACGTACATAAATATGATCGTATATTCGCACAACGGCGCTAATAAAAACAGGTATACATTTTATTGAATTCCGAGTATTGAGGAAAATTTATCGACATCCAAAAAAGCGAAGGTCGATACCACAAACCCAATAATACATAGCTATTAGTGAAGTCCTTTAAGATGGTCAATGTATCGATAAAGATTTTTGGTGTATACGGCAAAATAAAAACTTCAAACTTTTTGATGGTTTACACACAGACAGACACAAACACAAATACACCAGATAAAAAGAAAACGTTGGTAATACTATAAAATATTTTTTATAGTACAGCATTATTGAAACGCTTCCGTCGACGTGGGCGCATAATCTGTATCCAAATATAAGAAACGATGTTACCTGACCAAAAACACTATAAAGGTCGTCACGCATGGGGTTGTAATATATATTACTATACTGTACTATAATATACGTCATAACAAACTACCACAGACAGCAGCTATAATATAAAATATACCTTTGCGGACATTATATAAATATTATGTAATGAGAAGATATATATTATAGCTTCAGACATGTTCAGCCATAGGAGCATGACTAGAGAAAACAATATGTAATATAACGTAATATGTGTAGCTATAATATATCACAGCCCTGTCTGTAGCGAGGTTAACGTTTAAAAAAGGGAGCAGAGGCGCAGCATCTGGCGCATTCGTCTTCGAAGCGATTCGTTACGGTACTCGCCTAGGTTACTCGCTGCGTCACGCGTGTGTAACTTCGACAATTTTTTCCTATACAAGTCGTACGGCGTGGACCATGTGTTTGGATCGGCTGACACGTGATACATTCTGACTGGCGTTACGACAAGACGACCCCACCAGGTCTCCACCGCATCGTGATATTTGACATGCGGTGCTCTCTACGCACTCCATAAAGGAGCTGGCGTGATAATAGAATAACAATGATTGTTTATTATTATCAACGATTTTATTCATGTTATTATTCGCCATCGTATTTTAGATATAGTACAGTTCACACAATCTATGATAATTCAGATGAATTACCACTCCTTTACAGAACTACTTAGCGTATTTTAATACTCTTTAAAACGTTTTATGCGATAAATTTAAATATTTTATATTACTACGCCGGCCCTCAACACTTTTGTGAAAAAATACATATGTATATATGTAGATTTTTCATAAATACTTGTAAATCGCTCAAATTAAATGAAGCTTATTCCTTACTCGTTGATCGTGATTATTTGCACTTTACTAATAAAGAGATATGTGAGTGATCACAGATATATGCAATA
>DWEI01003309.1:0-12985 GCA_018245875.1 Mysoria ambigua | reverse complement strand
GCGGAATACGGTCTAATTACCCCGCCAAGAAGCAGCCCCTGCATTATTACGTATTATTTGAAAGGCTCAAAACTAGACAAGTCAGAATATGAAGGAGACATGGAAAGCTTTCTATAGTACTAATAAATTAATTATTAATTGCCATTTCGACCCTAGAATCCTAACTAAACAATGTTATCGGATTTAGGTATCTACTGTCGCTTAAGCGCTTAAGAATGGCTTATTTGTCTGTTCGCGACTACTAAATAATGACATTGGAAATGGTATATGTATTTTGCAGTGGAAAAGGATTCTCCACTTCAATCTAGTTGAGTAAATAATTTTTGGTCCTTAAAAATAAACAGTAAATCCGATTAAACTTTAATATTACATTATATTATGTATTTGATAGTAAATCATTATTCGCCAGAATAAATTATTTTTTCCCATCACCAGATTAAACTATATTGCTTATTGGTCAACTTCAATCTTAATAACCTTATAGTAAACTAATTATGCTACATTATTTTGTCCGAACCATTACAAATTTAGTTTTATAAATGAATTGAATATACGAGTATATTGCAATGTGAACGAATGACTATTATTACAATAACTGTCTTACGTTCGAATAGCGAATTAAATGCATATATTTCATGCTAAATTAATAATGTACGTAATATTATAATTTCATACGACAAATGTAGCTAAACCTAGGTACATTCTTGACTAAATATTGGTGCAATATTGTCAATTTTGTGTTTGTACCTAAATTGGAAATATTAAATATGACGGCGCTTGGTTGATTTAATGATCGAATATCGATATCGGCATCGATGCCGACAAATATGAAACTGATGTTTGTTTGTTTGTTTGTTTGTTTGTTTGTTTGTTTGTTTGTTTTTTTGTTTGTTTGTTTTTTGTTTGTATGTTTGTTTGTTTATTTGTTTGTTTGTTCGTTTGTTTGTTTGTTTATTTGTGTTGGTTTGTTTGTTTGTTTGTTCGTCTGTTTTTTTTGTTTAATAGTTTGTTTAGGTAGGCATTTCTTAAACATTCATAATATGATTTGTAATTTAGTTCTGAGAGATATACAGGGCTTTGTTTACAGTGATGTTCCGTTTTCATTTTATCGTATTTGACCCAGTCCATCAGAAGGTAGATGTGAAGGTAGGTTTGCGGTTAAACAAACAAACCGCGTCTCAAATTATTATATATTAGTGGTATTTTTTGAAATAGTTATAATTTGATGAAAGTCTTTGATTTAGTTACAACTTATTCAGATTTATCTTTTAAAGTTACGCTTAAAACGTAATCATTGTTATCATATACCATATTACAGCATTATATCAGGTGGTCCGTCTATCTGCTTGTCAGGCTGAATATAAAAAAACATATATTACATTATTATTAATATATACCTTTATTTCAAACGGACGAAGAATTGTTTGGTCTTAAGACATAACATGTCCATATGAAGCGTACAATCTGGAAAACTCTATATGCTATCCTTATAACTATTTTCATGCTGAACGAAAACCTTTTTCCATCAGTAAAACAATAAATAGTGTGTCGGCGATAATAATATGATACGCCGCCTTTGTTCGGTCACTAACAAGGAGTGAAATCCACTTTGTTATAGTAAGGCAAGAAAGTCCTTATCTCTATGCTTAGCGCGATGAGAATCTTTATTTTTTCGACTCATGCAATAATCCAATTGAACGCGGCACGTCATGTAAATGGTCATAGCGCTCGAGCGCATTTCATAACAGCTGTCATCAAATATATACAGCCAATCAATGCAAGTGTATTATCAAATTGTATATTAACGGAATAGTAATGAAGTTTGATTAAATGGATGTCAAAGTTAAACAAGATCCTAACATAACCATATCACACGCGCAAAGGAAACTGGCAAGGTATTTAATTAGTGCACATTCGTTACATGAATTTATGTAAATTTTGACAATTGAGAAGAGATCTCGGTTAACATAAGATAAATGATTATGATAAATGACTGGTATTTGCTTCCGCGTCGTGTTCGTCTCTCTGCCCCACCCACGGTGTCTTACATCATGTTTAATAATAAACTCACCGAGTTATACTTTCGATGTCTCCAACTATCATTTGGGTATATCGTGTTATATGTAACTTCAATTTAATTCGAACATATTTTGTATATCACCTAAAATGGATACTAAAATTACTGAAAGGGTGTATTTGAAGGAAAACTATTATTATAGTGTTATTTAAAGCATGCCCTTCAGGGCCTTTGCTGATATTATAATGATGTTATATTTATAAAAAGGTATCGCTGTAAACGTGTAGATAGAATAAACGTGTAAATTGTGACCATTGATAGTGTAATATAACTTGCAAATATAATATGCATTTATAAACGTAAGTTTATAAAAGACAAAATCAAACTAACAGTACAATTTTTTCATTACGAGTAATTTCAGAAGTTACCATCTTAAATACGCCTCAATAAGAGTTGTATTCAGAAGATATTATTAATTAAACTGGGTTAAAACTATTTCGCTAGACTGCTTGTCTAGCATCTTGTTGAACAGGCATCTTGTTGAAAATAATCTCACAGATGCGACTCGAATTATTTGGAAACTAAAGATGTTTTTTAAATTATTTTTAAGCTGATGTATTGTATTTCTTTATGAAATAATTTGAGAGATAGAGTTTTCTGTTATTTCAAGTGAACTTGCATAACTATAGCATGTACCTTAAGTAATATTTGAGACACTTATATTTCGAGTACACTCCAGTACGCTATTGTTGTACGGACAGGTAAAGATACAGTATAGGTGGCAACTTTTCCGTCCGTCTTGTAATCGTATCCTGTATGTATACTTAGCGTGGAAACGATGGTGGAATTTCATTGCTACTGCTCACCCTGCACCACCTGATAATCTCCTTCAGGGCTACAAGCGGTCCGTAACACGGGGAAAAATAATACACTTGAATAATCACAGTTGTAAGCGTATTTTACTTTGAAACAACAATGGCATAAAGTTTTGTTAGTATATACAGTAACATAGACTTATGGAAAAACAAAATAATCAATATAATCTGCATTTTAAAACTACCGGCGTAACGTATAAATGTTATACACCTTCTGCCTACCTTTACGAGGATTAAACGCGGGATGTTACGCTTATTCTTTTTTTATTTTACTACTCGTACTTTGATATGAAAAGAAACGTAACTGTTATTATAATATTATGGCATTTAGTATGTTGTTCAACTGTAGCTGCGTTAGCTCCACAAAAACAGTATGAGGGCGGATGAATATACCTACATATATGGCGGGGTATGCTAACGGGAGTTACCGCAAATCTCTATACATAGATCTGGCTATTATCTTGTTAATCCCGCGCCGTATATAAGCATTGCACTTACCTCGACAGCAATCCTGTAACTAAACGGTCGCATACAATGTAGACAATCTCCGAAATAGGAGTGAATTTATTACTATGAATCAGTCAAGGTGAACTAGATAATAGACTACTAGATAATAACAGTAATAATTGTAAAAAAAATAAGTCAATGTAACTTGTACTCAAAAACACGTGCGATAAATATCTTACATATTATGAATACGCTTACCAAGATAATACGTACGCCTGTAATTCCCGAAGAGGCAGGCAGAGGAATGTTATACACTCTATGATTCTATTATGCTTACGTCCTGCATGAAACAGGAGATGAGCCTATTGATAGATTGATTGCCTACATAAACCCGGTACAAATTCAAATCACGGATTACTTCGTTTTGACTTTATTAGTTCAAGTATATACCAAAATAAATCTTTAACTCTAATCGCAAAAATGTAGATTCAGGTAACTCTGAAAGGGAAATTCGACATAATCACATTAACAATAAAACCCATATCAACTAAGCTAAAATTATATGGATCTTTGAATCGAATTGCCATACTCAATAATAAGTTGTTTAAATATATATTAAATCAATATGACGATATCGAGAGTGATCATATAAACCTGATCACATAAGAAGAAACCATAACAGTCAATGTTATAATAACCGCCACTGATACACGTAGCTTCACGCCTGTTATCCCCGAAGGGGTTGCTCTTTTCAGGCGTAGCGGGAGCGTTCTGGGTCCCTCTGCCTACACAGTGGAATATAGAACACTCCCACTTTTCACCGGTTACGTTTACGTTCCACTGTGGAATAGGTTGCGAGATTGATACACATATCAGAAATTCTTCAGCCGACGGTGTTCTGCTGGTATATTATCATAGTATCTAACCAGTCTTAGTTGGTACGTAAGAAAAACTGTACTAATCCCACGATGTATCTCGGAATTGCTCACTTAGCTTGATAGCGGTCGTGTCTAAGGCTCTTTTCACACTGCCTACATTAAAGTGATTGCTAATCAGTTAGGAAAATGTTCTTTATATTTCATTGTAGTCACTTCCATGGTTTGTCAGTTACGTTTACTACATACTATCGATGGTGAGCTTATGCCTTACGCCGGGCGCATGGTCAGACTCCGAGCCATTACTAGAAAATCTAGGTTAGAAAAATCTTATAGCGCCCGACCCACGATTTGATCCCAAGACCGATCGATCGGCAGTCGCGCTTGCAACAAGTTACGTTAGTTCTATTTTGTTAGTATGTCGATGTCGAATCATACATGTAAGTAATAATAATAGGTTCTACAACAGAATATTACAGAAGTATTAAATTAAAATACCAAGGAAGTAGTGATGATGATAGGTACATATTAAGTTAAAAGTTAAAATGGCTAAAAATATTGGTTATTATATTTGGACTTTATTAAAGCGCAAGTTTCAAAAATATTGGGCTATCTTTAATTTCTTTGTATGAAGCAAAAAAGTATTGTTACTAACACAGTATTGGCTGAGTATGCTTTACATGTTTTATTTAATTTTGATAGATTATATACGAATGCAAACGCAAAATAATCCAATCCGACAAATATATAAATTTTAAAAGTTTAGCACTACACCTATATTTACTACAGAAACTAGAAATTACAACAGTACTTTTCTAGAAATCCTTTTAGTTACAGTCGCATCTAATGTCTCGTAAATAATGTGCGCACAGCCTTAAAGTAAATTGCAATCTCGTATTTTCGACGAGCCGGGATAGCGGGATAGGGGCTTTAATCTGAATGGATTCAGCTTGAACATCCCGAATATAATTAGTTAGCACTTCCTGAATGTGTTCTCGAACCATTCATTCGTTAATAACAACGGAAACAAAAACCGAATGGAGGTAATTTCACTAGTCTTCTGCCTGCCTTGCCAATAGCACGTTTTTGGTATTTATCATTCTGACAATGGACAAGAACATAATAATCTCTTCATTTAATAACATTAAAATAAACTGAAACACTTGAAACGAATTGGACGTAATACTTTTATACTTATTTTGAGAGGAAATTAAAACTTCCGAAGTGATTATCATGAAAAAATCTGTTCAAAGATATCGTAATAAAAAACGTTGTATAATAAGGTTGTATAACAAACATTTAAATTCCATCATAAACCGGATTTTGTACTTTAGTCACATGCGCTTCTTTTCATTACAATGAATTCTATAATTACCCGTATCATTATCGAAGCTACAAAGTACATACGTTTATATATTTATAAGCTTTTATTTTATCATAAGTTAGTACGGAAACATACAAACTAGAACGTCAAAGCACATTAATCCATATTACTGTTCTACCCGCCATAAATGTCCTTTAGGCGTGGTAAATCCAAAGCAAAAACTCTTAGGATTGAGAAATAATGCTGTCCCCTTTTCATCAATTTTAATTTCATTATTTCATCATTATTTTGTTTTCGTTTTTATTAACAGTAAAATGTTACAACACTTTTTTTCTGTTAGTGCGATATCGACTTGCTACGATTATAGGTATGTTATAATGTTCTGAGGTAGGTGATAATTTTGTATTTTCTATAAAACATTTCTTTAAACCTAAACCTATTATAAAATTCATTAACAATGTCACTCGGACATGAGAACGAGTAAAGATGAAACAAGTAGTGTGAGTAAGATGCTTTTCATCTACTCACATTTTGAGTGGACTTAAATAGTGAATCAATATTAAAACCAAACCAATAAAGATTTCATATTTTATTTTTTTGAATTTTTAGTATCCGTGCATTTGGTATTGATATTCTTAGTAAATTTTATAAAATTTGCGTATATCTCATTTAATAAAACAATGTACATTTTAAAAATCGGAATTGAAACTTTTTCTAGAATTCTTAACAATGTTACCAAATACTTTAGTTCATGAATAACCAATTTTTTTTTCATGTTTAACGTGCAAAATTTGTGCAAAAAATAAGTTTACTATCCACGCTCAAATATCAATTGTACAGTTAAATGAAAATATTGTTCAAAATGTGAAGCGGATATTTAATTTTGCAAGTAACTAATGAGATATTTACGATTTTCTTGTGGTGGTTGGTGGATTTTCACTTTGGTGATTTTGGTATATTATTTACATAGATTGTACTGTATAGTTGCAATTTCTGTAACGAGTAGAATATTTCAGCTAGCATAGTCGTTTAAGCAATTTCCGTTTCGTACTTGCTACGATGACTGCAAGAGTCTTCTTATCATTTTTCGAACGTAATTAAAGAAATATACTATTAAAAATGTTGCAGTTAAATTACCAAGAACATTACTGAAAGCCCTATTATACAAATAGCTGAATACGGCCGAATTATGGCTCTATGAAATCAAAAATGTAAAAGTATGTCAAACCCAAAAATTAATCCCAAACCCAAAACCCAAAAATTAATAATTAATATGACTAATTAAGATGTTTGCCAAGGAAATGACCTTGGATCCCTGTAAATTCGCTACTGGTATAGCGACCAATACACTTAATGATAGTAATACACATTCATTTATTCATTAAATAATTGTTCCATCCCGCTGAAATGAACTGGAAAAGACAAAGAATAATTTTATTCCAATGATACACTTTATTCAACAAAGCTCTTTCTACCAACAGCATTGGAGTTATAATTGCGTATTGTACTTGAATGTATAAATAAATTGATTATTTTTCTATTATTTAAATTTATTTATTTCCATTATTTAAATGCACGTGGCTGTTATTGTTACAAATAAAACGTATATTAGACAAAATTACAAAATTTGTCGAAAACTAGTAAGTACTTGAATAAGCATTTTCACTTAAAGAACATTTTGTTTCGCCTAATACCGTTCATCGGTTCAACAATGATAATTAAAACACCAATGAATTAAGTTTTTATTTTGATGTTATATATTTCAACGTTATGAATACTCATATATACACATGAGCTATGGGATGTGAACATTTATTATTGGCTAGTTCCTTACAATAAGTTTATTAATCGCACCTCGACTCGGTGGCGAATGGAACGTTTCCGCTCGCAGGCTCGATTTAGCAATATCCGTTTGAAGCGTGCGGCGTGCTACGATTTATCTGTAGATTTATGAACACTCATTGTTTATATTTTATTAATTGTTTATAACGATTTCTAGTACAGTGGAGTGATATACAGAAAATATACATATAATTTTATTTGTCATTACTTAAATGAAAGTGTTTTTCGAGAGAAAAAAGTGAACACTTATACAATAATGAAATCTTTCGGGCTTGTTTTACGTGTTGAATGGGTTTGTTCATACCACAAACAAATTTATGTTAAACAGAAAGTAGCTCAACGCCAACATATCGCTGTTAATTAATTACCTAGAATCAACTCATCGCAAAAAATATACATAGGTATATAACCAGACGATTATGAGACGCGAATGTAAGTATACTAGTGATTAAGTGACTGTTATATAAAGAAACGTAAAAACAGGTAAGTGAGACGACTAATGCTGTAATTACAGTTATGTAACGTCACGCCTGGAATCCCCAGAAAGGAAGCCAGAGGAGTATCTATAGTACACTCCCACGTGTCACCAGTTGCATCGACGTCCCACGGTTGCATATTGGGTGTGCCTGTTGCCATACATGGGACACAAGCCCACACTCCAAGAGACTACCGGAAATTCCAAGTTATACAATCTAATAGCACCCGACGCGGCTATCGAACCCAAGACCTCTGGATTGGCAGTTACGCCTGCTACCATTAGCCAATGACGCGTGTAATTACACTTATGTGATAAAATAATAGTTTTGACCCCCGAGCAAGCCGGCTACACTTGTGCTTCTAAGTATTTAATATAACGGTAACCCGCTCAGGTCATAATGTTATTTTCTGATTATTATCACCAAAAAGTATGGCTCGACTTGTTTCATGTTACAACAGCAAACTAATTTATCTTCGTGCTACGCTGAAGCTGCCGACTTTGGCATGTAAGAGGCAATAATCATAATATAAGGAAACTAGATGAGTATTGTAAAAAACAGTTATAAATATGAATAATGTATTATAGCTTCAACAAGTCACGTGCTAATATTATTTTATATGTTCATGCATATTCGGTTTTACTGACTCTCCTTGTTAATTATGGTGCGTCGTCAAAGTTTTTGTGTCTCTGAATATTATTATTGTTCAATGTCATTTTTGTAAACTCTTACCTATGTTTGAGAAATGCTCACTTTGTTTTAATCAGATGTTGATAATATTTATCATACTCGTGAGTGATCATCATGACATGACAGTCAGTTCATAAATTTATTTATTAACATCCCAACTTCATGGAAATTAGATAAGTAAGCTTATTTTTTCCATCGAATATGGAAGCGGTATATGTGCTTTTATAGTGCGTTGCTTTTTAATCATTCAAGAAATTATATACATATGTACGTCACAATATCTTTGCTAGACTTTCCAAATAAGTTAGTCTTCGTACATTGATAATAATAAAATTATAAGCCGTTAAAATGCACAGGCTACAGTATAATTGAGCAATGCATTACGTTTGAAAAAAAATGCAATTACATCAATACTCGAAAATTCCGGTAGAACAAAGTGGCTGCCGGTCGAGGCTGCTCCACGCACGTAATAATGAGAATGTTTCACGTTTTACATACCTGAAAAAATTAAGTCAACGACCCGACGATTTGCACTTTAAATATCCCACTTATTGACTGTCACACACACAACATCCGTCACATGCACTTACACGATATAAAATTATACAAGACACTAGTAAAAACATACATACAATATAAATGGCATACTGTCATTCATAAAGCCCAATAAAAAACTAAGGGAGCACTGAAACACCGTTTCAAAGAGTGGCCGAATGTTTACATTCGCGATGTCGGAGCATCGCTCGGCGGGCGACGAGCTCTCCGTGCCCGCGTTCGGTTTGAACTGACAAGCGGCGACGATGGAAATGATTCCTCGCGCCACCAGACTGTGGAAAATGCTGTCACTGAGGCACACGCGAAGTCGTGTACACTTGAACAAATCTACAATTTGTTTACTAAAAATTTAACTACGTTAAGTGAATGTGACGTGTATGTGTGTGTGTGTGTTTTTGTCCGATGTAGAGATCTAAATAACCAGTTGCTTGAAAATTTATAGTCGTATTGTTTTTATTAAAATAATAAATACGTGTTAAAATAAACGAAACATAGCCGCATCTATTATTAGTGTAAGGTAGGTTTCATGTGCACATATGTCTGTCTGTGTTTTATTATAAAACAAGACTTTTATATATATTTAATTCTTTATAAGCTGTGAAAGGCATTGTGAAATAATCCAAAATTGATTATTTAAAAAAATAAAAATAATTTATATTAATGTACTAATATATTTATAGGTATCAGGGGTATATGAATAAGTTTATTATAATAACTTTCTTATATATTAATACAAAGGAAGGTTTTTATTATCTCCATGTTTTTTTCATTTACATATTTTTATCATTTATGTAGCTGCTGTTAATTATATACATTTATGTATTTATATATGAAATACAAAATTTAAAAAACGTAACCGAGAAACATTTTAATAACGGCGCAGTTGCACTCTACCACTCCAATACTAATTGGCTCTACATTTTCAAATGAATACTTGATACACAATATGACTGTACATTTCCGTGTAGGAACCATGAAGGCGAATTGAAACGTGCACGCGTGTGGTCCGATGAGGAAATCTTGACCTCATTAACGCAGTATAACATCGCGGTAGCGTTGTGCATTTGTTCTTAACGCGGTCAATAAACAAGGATATAATAGAGCCATTCAGAGAGTCCGTGCACTAAACATTATAGTAAAAGTGACCAGCTTCGTCGTGCAGGAGCGTTGTAGCAGGTAAAGTCGTGTATTCTGGTATTATATGTACAATTCGATATCGATATCAACCCTTTATCGGTCTACTGTTGGAACATGGGTCTCCTCCCAGAATGAGAGGGTTAAGGCCATAGTCTGCCACGCTGGCCAAGTACGGGTTGGCAGACTTCATATGCCTTAGGAAACAGTTTTTTTTTAGAACTCTAAGGTATGTAGGTTTCCTCGCGATGTTTTCCTTCACTTATACAATTATGTAATTAAAATATGGAAATGGCATGAATAATTCTACTCGTAAGTATGCAAACGCGTAAAAACTAGTCGTAATTTTACCATTGCTTTTGGAGCTGTTCATTTGAAAATAAAACCTCTATAAAAACATAATACAAGTTTTATATAAGAGGACTTTTTGCAGATTAGATTTAGTAATATATGTATGAGATTCTAGTCAAACAAAGATATTTTCCCGTAACAGAACAGTTTTGTCCATGAGTTAAGGAATATCTTATTTAATCTCAGAGCTAAATTCGGCTAGGTAAGTTATAGCGACGTGTTGTATGTAGTTAGTATTAATTGCCTTCTAAAAGATCGTTATATAGAACTTCGGATTGAGTAGCTCAACTTGAAAATAAAAGAAATGCCTTGATTGCTTCAAAATCAAATAATGTTTACGTGACAAATATAAGAACAGCGCATGTAAGATTTTATTGATTACTTAGTTTTTTTATATAGTTTTTTCGTATGACCTTAGATTTTTTCATATGATCTGCAAGAAACCAACAGTCTGTCAGTGCAGAAAACGCTTAAAAAGAATATCCTGTCTTCGTTAATGACTGAAAGCTTTTGATTTATTTATAACAGAGGATTTTTGAATATAACGTTATGCAAAAAAAATCATTCGTCGTCCCTCCTTCAAGAGGTTTTACTTTCTTTACAACTAAACTAATTTAATAAAATAAACTAATTTAGAATATAAGTATTTTTTAATCATTTTAAAGATTTTTCAGGGGTCAGATTACATTTTAATAAACTTTACTATATGATACTATGTAGTAGTGAATACTATGAATGCATAAAAGTCTTTTCATAGTAAATCTTGACCGCATTTGCCGTCAGCCAACGGCACCGTGGTCATTGTTTGGCTTCCGAACTAAATTACGTTTTTCCCATTGACCCTTGTATGGCACGCTCAGACCGCGTGATACAATTTTCCATTCACAACCCTGCCTTAGATTCTTCCATATCGGGATACATTTTTTGCTCTTCACATAAATAACTCGTTTTTTTTGTTTAAAGAAAGAAATTGATGTTCATTTTTGCTTTCGTCTCATGGAAGATACAATTTGCTAATAGTAAATTATTGTCAGTTTTCGATCATTATTTTTCTAAATGTACTTTGGTTTTCTTTATTATATTTTCGTTAACCCTTCTGCATCGATGTCTTTGTTAATAATAATAAATCTAAGACAAAATCTATTCAATATTAGAGGAAAACATTAATTCTTATTTCCTGTGTATTTATGTGTTGCCAACCTTATGTGAGCTTATGTACTGTTTGCGTGAAAACAAAGTTACCTGTTGTAAAGAAATGTGACATTGGGGTAGCTGAGTATGTGTGCGAGTTTGTTTGTATGTGCATTTGTGTATAGAGTATAGCAGCGTAGAGTATAGCGCGATATTCAGGCATGCGGCCATTTTTACTTAAATGAGGGGATTAAATGGACAATCTGTGGGATCCATTTAGAGCATGATGACTGTTCACTGTACTAAACGTTGATGTGCTAATTTTTGATGATATGCTACATGATATTGATGCTATATGATATTGTATCCTACATATATGATAAATGTTGATATGCTATATGATATAACTTTTCGACTGACATTCCAGACTTAATAGGCGTTTTAGGTTACGTCTGAAGCGTTTAGTAAAAAAACTGATAATTTATAACAAAGCAATGCATATACGAATAAAAGTGATACCTCAGTTCTTTTTCAGTTGAACATACGACCCCTTTCTCCTCCAGCGTCTCATAAATTAATTATTCACAAGCCGGAAATTTTCAGCTTTTCACCACCCCTGTACATGGTTTCGAGTGTTATCGCATATTTCCTTTTCCCTTGCATTCGGAAATGTTAACTCTTAACTTTATTATCGTAGGACTCAAATTTGTTTAAATTTGAATTTAACAGATTATTGATTAGTTTGTCAGGTGATGTTGATTCCTTTCATCGTATTCAAACTAATAACGGTCGCGATAGGGTTGGTTCTACGGGAGCCCGAACAATGGATCCGGACCGTATTACAAATGTGTTCTTAATAAGTTTTCATTATTATGTTCCACGGAAACAAGCAGACACGAATCGAATTAACAATGAAACATTCAACGAACACATGTAAAATCGATGAGGCTTCCCGTAACTTCATCGTTTATTTATTCGACAAAAAGTTTTATATAAAATAATCAGATTAAAATTAATATATGACTACTCATGTTCGTGAATTATCTGTCGTAACAGCGTTCCCTAACAACGGTGCAACTTAAATTGTTTTTTTGGAACTCGTCCGTTCCATTACTGAACTTGAGTTTATATTTATAACTGAGACAGTGATGAACGTTTTATTGGTGGTAGAACCCTCTGTGGTTCGACTCGGGCAGCACCACCGCCACACCTATTTCTGCCTTATAACAGCAGCGTTAAGCGCTGCTGTGTTCCGGTTTGAAGGGTGT
>DWEI01003308.1:0-12987 GCA_018245875.1 Mysoria ambigua | reverse complement strand
TCGCGCCACCGTTTAAGCAGTTATGGCCTGCGCCGATGATTGTGAACGGTTCGCCAAAGCCGCGATTGTATAGGGTTGCGGTGAATTCGTATGTGTGTGGAAATTAATATATTATTATATGTGTATTTCTTAAAAACGAAGTATTTGATGAAACTATACGTCTATTAATCCGCACACCTATAAAATAAAACGTAAACGTAACAGCACGCCGGTAATTTCCGAAGAGGTAGACAGAGTAATACTTCCATGTTTTGTTTGTTACGAGTATGTTTATGTCCCATTATGGAATAGGGGTCTTTTGCCCTACATCGGACACATATCCAGATTCCGAGCCACTACTACTACAATATCACATTTTCATTCCCCGAAGTGATAGGAAGACGTGTCCAATAAATTCTCATGATCCATTTATTAAATTTCCCGTCCTGCTATAGAAGAGAAGTTGAGCTTATTGCCACATACCGGACACAAATTCAGACCTTAGAATCCTAGCTTTCGGGCTTGGATTTTTCTAATTTACAATTTCCATTCTTTACGGCCACAAGCCACACAGGTGCATGCAGGAAAATTTGTATATAATATGATACAAAAGTCCATCAATTATCGACGAAATACGCATGACTGTGATTAAAAACTAATTTTGTTAGGTCACGTGTCTAAAAACATGTTTGTTGCACATATCTTTTTATGTAAGGTTTTTAAACAAGGCTGTGGTAGCCCTGGATATCAGATGCAGTTTAAACAGACGCTTCCGGAGACAGCGAAGGACTGTTTCCGCAGCAAGCCGGACGCGAGGGTGGTACGGGCGAGGGTGGAGGAGGGTCTAAGCGGATTCGTAACAGATTTCTCATTGCAACGATTTGGAATTTATGGTATAATAATGGCGATGAACTTCCCTCGTCAATTAAGTAAATCGTCTTACCAAAAACTAGTCATTATAAAACTGTGACATTTTAAATTAACCTTTTCATTGTACGTGGACAGAAAAATTGTGTATAAAAGTTTATTTTTGCGTTTATCTTAGTAATGCAAATATATTGCCAAATATACATATTTAACTCGGAATGTTTCAAAAATATATACTCTTAGGTTATTATGGTTTGTCATTTGGTATTAAGTTTGAATACGATATGAAATATGGTTTGAGGGCTGCCTGTAATTAACAGCTTCAAAAATAATACGGAAGACACATCTAGTAATATTCCACAAACAATTACATACACAACAATTTTTCTATAAAACTATATAAATAGTAGTATATTTTGTCACAATTTCCTTTGAACGAGGTACTAGATAGATAGCATAGACACGAATATGTGTTCAACTAAAACCCGATTTTCAATCAAAATCGGAATACGAACAGTTACCTTTTCATCTTGTTTCGACCAAAACCGATGTTCAAACCGAAATGTTGGTATTTCGGTTAATCCTAAATAACTTGGTTAATGAAATCCCTGCAAATTGGTATTTTCAAGTCACAAAATTTCAAATTTACTATTGAAATCGCTTTAATTTTGAAATTTTTGATTGGCTTTTATAACTTTAATAATAGAATTCACATTAGTCAAATACAGTATTTAACATGGAATGTATGAAATGATGTAACATGGCGCTTGTAATCGCCAAAGAGTTGAGAAGAGGAATGTAGAATACTCCCACACGTCACGGTTACGTTTACGTCTCACTATGGAGTAGACGATAAGCCCATTGCCATACATTGAGCACCGAGCAACCGACTAGTACATCAAAATTAGAAAAATGTAGTAGTGCCCGACCCAGGAATTGAATCCAGGACCCGCCGAACGTTAGTCGCACTTGCTATGACTATGGATTTCGCAGGCCAGTGACTTCGATTGGAAAATTCTGATTTGGCAGCAATAACTTTTTAATTTGTTTTTTGCTAATAATCCTAAGATTTCATTGTGTTTTAAACGTCCCACATCATTTGTATAGATTAATTATACTTTGTTAGAATTATTCGACTAGACTAACCAATAAACGAAACTACAGGTTACTAAGCTAAATTACGTAAACGTAAACATGGTAATTGTTGGAATTAGGAGGGAAACAACGGGTAAAAGTAGCTGACGTCATACGCTGGCATGTCAGTATCAATAAATACGAGTGCGTCCGTCTAGCTGTCAGACATTTGGCGGCGACGCGACGCCATGTTTGTTCGAATTTACCGATGACAAACGCTATCGACAGTTCGACAGTCTTTCGCTTCTGAGATCACGCTTTATTTAGATGGGGATACCACGAACTGTATACGGGGTGTTCGTTGTTATTAATTACATTGTTCGTATCTACAGGCTGATTCCAAAAGTATTTGAATGAATAAATTGCAGTACCTGATCACAGGCGGAGATTATTTTTAATGGAAATGGATTGTTCAAATGTACAACAGTTTTAAGGATTTTAACAAAGCTTGAGTAAGACGAGACTATTATTTAAGGGTATACAGGAGGACCAAGTATTACATAACTATTCAATATTTTGTTATCGTAAAAGTCAATATTGTGTACGCTATCTTACTGTAACTGGTCATTGAATTACATAGAAATATTAACTTATTGTATTACCTGTGTAATGTCTGTAAAGTTGTACCCTTTATCTCTATACGTATGCCTACACAGAGAGTTGGAACGTTTCATGTTCCATCCGCTTGCCCATCATGATTTAACACCACGGGGAATTTTAACCATTTTAAATATGAATTTGTTTACTTTCAAAATATTCACGACAATTTCGATATCAGCTCTAAGTCTATTAACGATAAAGAATGTTAACACATCGATATTTCGAACGCTGCCACTCATAACATCAATAAACGTAGTGACGACAGATAAATATGATGACTTTATGGGTCCTTTACAGCGCTAATGAGGTCAGCATTTGGAACTAGCGTTCAATTACATCACCGTTGGCTTCATTGGTTATGTTCCGTAAAGAATGTTCGGTTTAATAGCACTCTTGTAAACATCTATCCGCGCAGTGCATCTGGAGTGACGATAACAATAACATCTGTAGAATTCCGTATAAATTGAACTGCATTGCATTCAAATACTTCAGTAGCTACTTGAAATTGCATTAATATGCGTAAGTTGCGAACTTCAGCTCGAAATAACAATATCTGACGTGTTTGCTTTAATGATTATGATTCAATTGAGTTCCAACTTAGAGGTAGAGTTCACCGTTAATGTTTCACCGGTACCCTTACTATAAAGTTTCTTTACTCTTTATCATACTTTTTATCCCATTAAAAATATAAAGTTACGTCTGTAAGCTCCGAAGAGGTCAAGCAGAGGAGTTTACTACACTCCGACTGATGATCTGTTACGTTTATGTTTCACTGTAGAATAAGTGGTAAGCCTATTGCCAACGAAAAAATCAGTCAGAAAAATTCAGTAGTGTTCTACCTGGGATAACAACCCAGGGCCTTTCGATCGGCGCACGCGCTTGCAAACAGCACGATCAACGAAACAGTCAAATCAATAAAACAACAATTAAATATAAATAAATTTATATGTATAAACATATCAATATACATATATAATGCTGAATTAATACTTCCATACACGTACATACAGCAAATGAGGTAATTGATGTGTTTTAGTAGTCAGACACGTTAAATGTAAATGCCATTCAGCAAAGAAGCTAGTCTAGGCAGCGTATCTATATAGGTAAGTTATAATTTTACATCCAAGAATCTTAAAGATTTTTGTGATTATTAACTTATCTTTTCACCAAGATATATAACATCGAGGGTATCGATGTTATATATCTTGGTGAAAATAACAAAAAGATATTGTATAAAATTATACGGTGTGAAGTATGAAGTTTTATTGCTATGAAATAAATTATAAAACCATTTGATTCGGCTGTCAGAGTAGCTAGTAGCGCCACCTACAATTGACAGTCAACACTTTAGGAAGGATAAAGGAAAATACATAGTTAACAGTTTAAATTTCGATATATAAATCCAAGATATAAGATTATCAATCTAAGATAAATTATTTGATAACGTAATAAAGATATCCACGTGTAAAACTTAGCTATACACCAAATTTCAAAACCTTACGTACCATGTAAATGAAATATCAATTATAATAAATCATGTAGTCTTTCCGTCCGTCCATCAAGCAAAATTTATAAACGATGGTAATAATTAAAACGTTCCTTTGGAATTCAATTTGCAATTTCAAATAACACAATCCGATTGGTCTGTTTCGTAATGCGGCGTCCAATCGCTGATTTACGATTGGCTGATGCTTTTAATGAATTATTTAATGGTTCCGACTTAGTCGAGGTCGATTTGTAATGCAGTTGTAAATTTTGATAAATACATCATTGAATTCCTAATTATTTTTATAAATTGATACATGTAGTGGCTTTGCGTTTTTGATTAATTGCAGTTTAGGCGCCATTTTAGTTTTTTATAACCTACCTGAAGTTACGTATAACCTACATGTAATTAAAAGTATCTACGTACTTTCATATAACTATTGAATATGTGTCTATCAATTTATTTAAAAGATTTAGATCGATGGAGGGACATAAAAGGTGGTATTAATAAAAGCTATCTAAAGTAGAAATAACAATTAATATTCTATTCCAAATCACCCTCAAGACCTGATATGCTTAGTTTATTCCAAATAAACATATGCACACAACGTATTTTTTTATAATATTATCCAATATTTATTTCTAAATGGTTACACATAACCGTAGGCTATTGCGTGATTATAATTATATCTAAATACCTTACTTATGAGGGTGTTACGATTTTTTTTGTAACATTCAATTCATCATACATTTCAGCCAACAAACCTCAACTGCTGGATAAATACCTTTTTTGTTACTAAGACACCGCTTGTAAAACAACATCTGTATTTCATTCTGACAGTAATTAAAACACCTTATCATAATTGAATCAATGTTATTTAGGGAGCAAGTGGTCCTGGCCGCTATCAGTGCAAGCTGTGTTTAACATGTATCACTCAGCTCAGCTGATAGGACAGATCAGGTCCTATCCGAATGCTATCTCGCTGATTGGCACAGCGCAGACTGGCTACAGCGCAGAGAAAACGAGAACACGCCGCACGTATGATATAACTACTCATATTTTTGACAGCCTTACTGGTTTAGTAAATGCAAATATAACCGCTATACAGGACGTCCTATATTTGGTATTTGTATCGGATAAAGTGAAATTATGTTTTTTTGATTTAAAATTCCCAGCAACAGTACGGCATCTGGAATGTTATTCGATGTACGGCAGTAGACTCACCAGCCTCTCGGGACGTATAGCATAGCTTATCAAAATAGGGTTGTAATATTATATTAAGCGAAAAAGTTCCAAAGTAAAAGAGTACGATTCGAGTATTTTATTTGACTAATAAAAATGAATTATATATTGTTTTACGAACAACAGTCGTTTGTTAGTATTTTGTTGCGTCATGTCCTTTAGGCACGGGTCTCGCTCACGCCGATTTGGGAGACGTCTGACTGGACATCGACGAGCAAATGCACCTATTATTAACACTGAATTACTGAACGACCATTAATAAACCTTTGTACCGTCTCTCGCTTATACTATTTATAATCAATATATCAGTAATAAACCAAATATAAAATTTCCCCAAAAGTCGACATTACCAATATAATTCCATAATAAAAATTCCCAGATTTACGTCAACGGTGAAATTCAGTCGCTTTTATCTTAATAAAAGCTATAAACGATTCATGTACATATTTAGCGTGTCGTATAATTTATTGTGTCTATTACTGTCGATATATGTTTATTGAATGTTTAGATAATATTTTTTCTTAGATATATTATCATGAATGGCCCTTTTGGGGTTTCCCTGTTGAACAATGGTCTCCTCCCAGCATTTAATAATATGTACCTAGTAATATTTATAAACTGCACGTGTATGGAAATTCTCATTTATTTTATATTTTTTCAGTACATTTATTTCTTATAAACAATTCTCATATATGGTACTTCGTTCATGTGTTGGTAAATAGAGTTGTGGGCGGTATTTATCTTTAGAAATATCATTCACAGAACCAGGAGTAAGGGATTCAGATGTCTAAGTTTACGCGGAAACAGGTATTCAATTTAAATATGTCCACTTGTCCTAAGTTTAAATCGAATCTACATCTACCTCCTTCAGTATATACCTATCAGATAGTCACTCACCGCTTTATTAGCTGATAACTCTATCATGACAGCTTCAATTCAGTTAGATAATACAATTATAAATTTTCTGTCTATGCCTGCTTCTTGTACGAATGGTGTTCAGCGCGACCCTCGATTGAGAAGCTCCAGATTAAATTCCCGGATCGGGTACTACTGGAATTTTCTGACTTAAATTTTATATTACAAATGTTTGAGAAAAAATTTGAGTCTGGATGTGTATATAATGTATATAAATAGAGTCACTTCTTATTCCATAGTGAGACGTAAACGTAACTGGTGAAATTTGAAAGTGTACTACTCTCCTCTGCCTACCACATAAGGGATTATAGGCGTGATGCCAAATACATATTTTTATTATCAATACTATCACTATAATTCTCTTTTCGTGTAGCTTCGTGTAGCTACTCTATGCCCTTGTCTGATACAGATCGTCAGGTAAATGTGCGTTTGATTGCTCGATTTCATAAATATTCATAAAATTGTAGGCAAACGGCGAGCAGTTTCCCAAATAACCACTTAAGGCGGCTTTACACGTTCCAAATTGCATTATTCTCCAACCGATTATTAGCGCGAATTATAAGAGTGTGAATAATTGGATTAATACAGTATAATATATATCTACAACTCGTGTAAACGCCGGCTTAGGGGGCGTTTTAATTTAACTTGCTTGAAAATATTCGGTTCCTTGGCTCACTTACCTAACATCTGATCCAATTAATATTCATCGTGATCATCATCAACGCGGTTTTCCATTGAGAACAGGAATATTTAAATCCAAAGTAAAGCATTAAAACTATAGCATTAGCAGAGGGTTAGTCTTAAAGAATAGAGCACACTTAGTCATGAATTTTCGTGATTTAAAAACGTACTTCCAAAGCAGTAAATGCATATATGTATACATGATAATGTCCGACTAACGAAGAGGATTTCAAATCCCACATCCCCGTAACAGGATTCAAGGGACAATCCCATTTCCCACGACGATAAATAATAGAATCCATACAATATATTGTCCTGTTCGCTCGAGCCCGCTCTCGTAAACATGTCTTCGTGGTACACGCTAGGTATTTGCATAAACCATAAGCCGTAAGCCATAAGCCCTCGCAATCCTGTGTTCCTGGTGTATTTGCAGAACTGTGCGACATTAAGTTGGACTAAGGAGATATAAAGGATATTAAACGATAAACAGACTTTTAGAGGTGCCGCTTCTCGTGATAAGGAAATGAGAATTACCTGCGTACTCACTGTCACTTGAACTATTACATTGTAATACATCTTGTATTTTTTTTTAATTATATAGTTATTATTTGTCTTTCTTTTTGTCTTCTTCGTTACCTATGCATGCACCAGAGAACGAGGGAGAAAGTTACTGACATCAGCAGGCTTTTTCCTACAGTCCTGTTGAAGTCGTTTGCTAGTTTTTATGGCTGGCAATGGCCAAGTATCTGTGACATGCTCGTTGGCCACTCTTCACTCAAATATGGAGTGCTTGACTAGAGCATAAGGAAAACTAGGTTTTGTTGAAATGAAGAAGTTAAAAGGCATTTTAATTAGGAAGGGTACCGAAGTATTTCTGCTAAAGCGCTGTTTTATTGTAGGCATAGATCAGAATGTACATATCTACGTTGTCCTAAAATGTATTAGTAATGATGTTACGAAATCTTCTAAGTAACTTGCCAATGTTCTAGAAATAAAGTCCGTTAGAATTTACGACCTGACTATTTTTCCCAGAGTTCTCGTGCTGGACACAAGTTTCTTCACAGAATGAAAGAGTTAAGGCTAGCCTTAGCCCTTCCGCTTTGTGAGCAGATAAGAGAGATTGTCGCTGGCCAAAAGCATTTCAACAGACAGACTTTACATGAATTATAAAAAATAGTCAAAAATTCTAAACCGTGCATTTTTCCCCACGTTGTTTCCTTCGCCAAGACAGTTAGTGATTAATTTTTATTTTTTAATATTTTCTTACAGGAAATGGGGTGCGTTAAATTTGAACCCAGCGTCACTGGTGTCGAAGGCAAATGGGAACTATCGAAGATTCATTTGATACATCAGAACACGAAGTTACGTAGATGTCTCCAATGAAGTCATACAAGCACGCTTAGATGACTGTTATTATAGCGTATAATATCTAGACATATTAATTATCGTTTAACAATCCATTTAACGCAGTGGTCTAGCATGTTTTTGTACAGTCATATCGGGCGACAAGGTAATTTGAATTTTATTACCGTAATTTTAAATATCATTCTATTAATGCATCTTGTGGCGCCTCGCTTGCATGTCTCATTGATTTCGTTCGTCGCGCTGTCTTATTGCTAACGTTAAGCTATTAAAGATAATCGCACTGTGACATTTCATCGTCTGTGTCGGGATAAGGGTAAATGCTTAAGTTATCGAAGGGCTGTAGAATGGGCAGTGCGGGATTTTGTACTCAGCGATTTCTAACTCACCTATCGTACAAATTTGTGGGTGAAAAACCTTTTTGAAAATACACAGACATTTATTAAAGAATACCTATGTCCAGCAGAAAGCTCAGAGAAGCTAATGATGGTTATGATAGTGGCTTCAATTTCGTTATAGCGGTTTCTACTGAAGAATTTAGCGATAGACCTAACATGAATGATAGCTGATTGTTATTTTTTTGGAAAACGAAACGTTACTTCACGCCTGTATTCTTCGAAGACGTAGGTCGAAAAATGTAATACAGTTCCGCGTTTTACCAGTTACGTTTACTTCCCACTATGGAATAAGTGGTGAGAATATTGCCATACACCGAGCACATGGTCATGAGTCTCTACTATAAAATCTAAATTAGAAAAGTTTGATACTGTCCGAACTCGGATTTCACCCCAGGGCCTTTGAACGGCAGTCGGCCTTATAACCAACATGACTAATGAGACAGATAATTATATAAATTGATTGAACATATATCTTCTTCACTCAATTCTATTTTAAAGAATCAACGCACAAAGCCAGCGCAACTAGCCGTTGACGAGTTGATTCAATTAGTTCACGACGCGACCCTGTTCGTGCACTATCTCGGGAGATAGTGCTATCTGGTTGGCTGTGAGAACTGCTCCGATGTCTAGTTAGGTAGAGCGACGGACGTTATCGACTGATCATCAGGTGTTACATTATATTCAGACAGAGTATTACAGGGTGCAGTTCTGAGGACGATTTCAAAGATCTCACTACAAACTCGTTGACAAATTTCATGTGCCAATGAGTCAGTAGTTATGATTTCATAAAAGGATAATCGGCAAATAATAATTGTCAAACTGGTTTCAGTTCCATAAAAGAGCGTCCGAAGGCCAACATGGAATTCATAAAAGCATTCTTCATGTTCCATGAACCATTATAGCCCTGCATATTATAATAAGTAATCAATTTACAGACAGCGGACAGTGCATACAATAAATAATTGCATTAGAATCATTAATAAAACTCGTCAAGTTAATAATGGCGCCAGGACCTAATAGACCACGACAGATCCTATTGGCTGATAGAGAATTAAATTAACAACCTACGTATTCAATGTATTTAACAAGTATGATACAGAAATCTTAGCAATATTATGTTTAAATGTTATGTCGCATTCGATATTAAAGCTTAGGAGCCTATCGAAACGTCTAGAATTGCTGGGTCTTCCGGCATGTTTTTCATAATATTTATTGTTACATATTAATGTAAAGTTCAATGTCAGAGTAATCTTATCTATCGAAATGAGTAATTTTTCTAATAATCAATGAGTAGACATGTAATAGATGTATTTCGTACTTTTTATTTATATAAAGGTTATTTTTGGATATTTAACGCCAATGAATCTTCTACAATCTGACGTTTTACCAGTTAAATTTATGTCCCACTAGGATTTTGTCTATCCACTAGGATCCCATCTTATACAATAGGTGGTGAGGTTACTGCCATAAACCGGGAATAGAATCAGATTCCGAGCTTCTACCAGAAATTTAAAATAAAAAAAACACAACATTAGTTTTTCCAACTCGAGATTCGACTCCAGGACCTCTTGTTCAGCAGTCGCTTTTGCAACGCGTTATTTATATTTTCATAATCGAATACGAAAATTTATCTCCTAGCACTAACATATCAATTGATTGGTACGTTTGTCTCCCTAAACAATTCACTCAACAATCCCACTGTGACATATTAAACGTCTTAATACCAATGTCCTCGTGAACGTTGAATGTTAATGCCGCTGAAATTTATTTTATCACCGCTGAATAAATTAATAACACTAAAATACAATAGCGGTTATATATTAAATTTAACTGAACATACTTGGGCACAATATTTGCATAGCTATGCTGTTATCATAATGCTATGTTAAACGATATATCCGAGTGGATGTATTGATAAAGCAGCGGGGATATTATGAAAACGCCTTAGTTATGAGAATTACTGCAACTCTCTCTGTTTCATGTGCATATATAGACGTATCACGTGAGGAGTACTGATTTCATAAAAACTTGAGTCCATATAATTTTTAGTCAAACATATTATTATTCATATACCCATGGAAAATGAACAATTAGTGTGAATATATTATACATAATAACAAATGTAAATTCAGTTTCTTAAGTGATACGGGACAACATTAATTATAATGATGGAATAGCGCTGAATCGATTGATCGATATGGAATCGATCGACGAGCATTAATATTGCCGGCGCTGCGCCATTTGTCACGCTCGCCGCCGGCGCCGCGCGCGCCGCGCATCGCGATGTGTGAACCGCGAGAGCTGTCGAGTGCGGCCGCGGAGAGTCGGAACGGTTTCGTTCGTCGTTGATAAACATGGCCAATATTATGACAATATGTATTTCCTCGAAGTGGTAGGCGGATGAGCGTAAGACTCCCGCTTTACCATATTACCGTTATTATGATTAACATTTAGTTACATGTATATAGTCACGACTATTTCCCATAAAGGTAGGCTGCGACTAAGGATTATCAATCGCTACGGTCCAAGCAGACTCACATGATCTAAACTCATTGCAGTCTAGTCTCGTGTTTGCCTTTAATTATTTGTTTATTATGTAAATTAAATAAAGAAAACGGTGACAATTGAGTACCCACGTACCTACATATACATAGAAAAATCCTTAACACTGCTTAAATATAAATTAATAGTCAATATACATTACTTATCGAAATACACAAAGTCAGTACATGTTCGCATTGTACGCGGCCGCAGTTGTATGTGCTTTGTATGCGCTTTAAACGCAGCCGTAATAACATTACAGGCACATTGTCGCGCGGGCTATACATGGGAAGGCTGTATCGACACTCGACAGTATTGATATTCTTCGACCCACAGTTCGGGGTGAGAAATCTATGTTAGGGTGACCATGTCATTGCGTTTTGAAGGATTCTCATTGATTGTTCGAAACTTTTTAATTGTTGCACTGCACTGCGCTTAAATGTCGTTCGGCACCTCATATCTATGCTTTACTTAAAATCCATATTACTCTCTCATTAACGTTTTGTTTGTTACATAAAAGTAGCAATAAGTCAACACTTGTTCCTACTTTTCTCTCAACCAAAACACACACCTGTGTACGTCTCACTCTCTCTGCCGTCTGCCATAGACTAAAAGAAACTATTGGCAATGGGATATAATATTATATATAAATTTCAGTTAACCATAGTGTCTAATGTAATGTGTATAGGAATTTAAAATTATACCAATTGTACTGCGATTTTTATCTGTTAGAAGTAAAATTGTATATAATTACATTATCAGGCCAGGTTATTATTAGGCCAGGTCATTGACTATCAGGCCAGGTTCCTCATGGTGCAGAGAACGCCGAGTGACGAATGACTCAATCGTTGCAGATCTCATGGGATTCTTTGCTCCATCTTTCTGCATTACTCTGTAATTACATCCCCGCCTATTTTAGTGTTCTTCTGAATAGTGTTGAGCAATAACCTTATAAATATATGTACATTTTACACACAAAATGTAGTAGTGTTGGAGCAGTATTTATTAAAATAAAGTATAATGTTAATATTTCGGTTAATTAAACATATTCATTAATTTCATTATTACGATAACAAGCGCTTCATATTCGTAACACACAATGGGAAAATCCATGAAAACACAAACAGCGTGGCCACTAAACGCAAATAAAATTCATAGAAGCTATGGCTGCGCTTAGCGTGATTTCTGATAAAGTTGAATAAAGACTATTCAACCCAGAAGTTATTGCTTCCCGAGTCGCTGTCGTGTCGGGTGTTGTAAAGAAAAAAACAACTTAGAATATTACGTAACTTATGTTGAATGAAAATTGTGAGAAAACTCGATATACGATATTCAGCGGCCATAATTCGATATGAATCATGCGATGCACAGTTTATTGATTCCTCGACATTATAAAATACAGATGTTTAAGATTTATTTATGAATCCTGTATAATATTACTTTTCAAAGGTATGACTTGTCACTGTCTTCATAATAAAGATATACTATGAAAAAGTACATATTAGTAAAAGGGAAAAAAGACATACAAAATTAGGTACAATTAAAATTCATTGCAATTAATTCAATATACATTTTTTCACCTAAAAAATTGGGATGCACGATAGGAGCCTCTCCGAGCGCATACACATAAATACATTTACTTTTATTTACTCTTATATTTAACTATTATACTAGTTTTCTTGAATCTTATAGTAGTTTGTCTGATTCGTTGGTCGTGTTGGCTGCAGATGCGACTGCCGATCGAGAGGTCCCGGGTTCGATTCCCGGGTCGAACACTACAAA
>DWEI01003307.1:0-12987 GCA_018245875.1 Mysoria ambigua | reverse complement strand
CGTAATCGAATGTGTCGAATTGAAGTGCAATAATAAAAGTCAATGTAACTTAAAAGTTTTAATATAATAGTAAGTTTAAATTCCTAACCAAATATTATTAAATTATAAAACGTTTAAATATCGGAAAAAGAAAATAATATCTAAAAAGAAGGTTACTGCTTCTTGCTTTTTACATTATTCAAAAAAGATATATTAAAGAAACAATTATTTAAAAACAATAAATAATCTAAAATTAAAGAAATATTATAAATTATCTAAAACAGAAATTATCTAAATAAAATACCTAAAAAAAAAAATATATGAAATGAAAATGTTTAAAATAACAAGTAGGTATAGGTAAATCCATAAAAACAATAACAATAATCAACAGGTTAATATAAAAATAACTTCATGCATTGACACAACTGGCAACATTATTTTACGCACAGGAACAAAAAGACAGCCTGACCTAAAAGCTGACCAAAAACCATACAAAAACCATACAGATAAAATATTATTCTAGGTTGTGACCTAAAATTGTTGAGTTATAAACAATATTTTCTGTATATTATCTAGATTGACAACTGAAAAAAGACGCCAATTAAAACAGCAGGTAAATGCATTTATCGTTTACATTTAGCAGATACAAACAATGAAAATATACGATCATATTACAACCGTAGATAATATCAACGAAACGATGTTTTAATTGCGAGAGATTAACCATGTTGACCGTTAACGTTAAATAATTTTTAAATTCCATTATTGCGACCCTCAGAAACAAAATAAAGAATAGATACAATCAATAAAATCAATATAAATTTGCTGTGACAAGCGACAATGACACAATAAATATATAGGGCGTATTTCCAATAAGCACTCAAGTGAATCCATTAGGACACTCAATGTAAATAATATAAAGCGTCTGAAATATGTTTTTTATAACATTAAAACAGTAAAGACTGCATTATTATCAATCAACAATCTTGGGTTGTTCCAGTGCTTTATTTCTTTTTCTTAGCTTTGGCTTCGGGGCCAGGCGGCGGAGGCCTCCTCTTGACAACCTTGTAAGGTCCTAGCTGGTTCCTCACGAGCAGACCTCGCCACCACGCCTGTATCGTCAGCGCGGCCTTGTGCATCTTCTCGCGATGCTGACGCGCCTGTTCTCTTTCGTCCTTGAATGCAACCCACTTCATCATGAGCACCTCGTGTTCTTCGAGCTGAAACGATTAATTGTTATAAAATTGACATGATTAATCGTTTTCTTCTAGAAAATTCTACGTTACCGCGAGGTGATTTTATGCAGCCTTAACATATTTTTCCCACAAAGCGATTGTGTGATTGAAAATTCAGTTTTATCTTTGTTTATAATATTAAATGCGTTGTTGGTCTCAAGTGACCAACTGACCATCGGGGGGACTTCTCAAGTTCGATTCCCGGATCGGGCACTACAATTTTTTTCTAATTTAGATCGTGTAGTAGAGATTCGGAGTCTGGATACGTGCCTGGTGTTTGGCAATACACTCACTACCTATTCCATAATGGGAGCTAAAACTGGTTAAAAGTGGGAGTATTCTGCATCTGCATTCCTCTGCCTACGTCTTCGGGGACTATCGGCGTGAAGTTGCGTTTATAATATACATCCAGAACAAAATATGCTAAAATACTATAAGCATTTTCACTGTGTCAAGACAATATATAGGCATAATTTTATTTGTAAAAAAAAATCAATTTTTTTCTTTAAGTGACTCCAGTATACAAACCATTTTTTCAAGTGTGTCGACTTTCTTAAGCGTGTCCTCGTACTGGTTCTGCCTTTTTTGAATTTTCAAATCGATCGCTTCGATATCCCTATCATATTTATTCATCCACTGCTCCACTTTCTGAAGTGTTTCCTGGTGATTACAAACAATACAATCGCAGATGTACAAAGCTGTAAAATTTCATTAGATTGTCTATATGTATCTCAAGTATCTACGCCCTCAAAGGCTATCAATTAGAGAGGACCTAGTCCGCGACACGCTGAGTCATTTAAGTCCATGTCGAATTCTCGTATAACTAGATCCTTCTATAAGACGTATAGACGAAAAGTTAAACGAGTTACGTTTATGGCAATGCTCATGAGCAACTCCACTTCCGTGTGGACGCGTTGCTCCTGGTCGGCCCTGGTCTTGTAGTGCGCGATGCTGTCGAGCGGCGCCGACTCCTTGTCGTGGATGGTCCGCTGGTGTTGTTCTGTGCGCGCTTGTTGCCAGTTCTCCACGTATCGCACCCTCATGTTGCTGTTGAGACTCGCGTCCTTTAACAGTACCGTTATTGGTTCATTCTTTGTTGTGTGAACATCTTAAAAGTGGGCGATAGTACAAAAGTGTCGACAGTTAAAATGATTAACAGCTGATTCACACTCATTCGTGCTCATATATCTTGCCCGACAGTTATTTCAAGATTGTAATTACTTGACTGCTTTGTTTTGTTTCTTTACCTTCACCAGTGCGAGGAACGCCAGGACGAGGAGAATATATTTTCATATCTAACCTCCACGCGAGTCCTCAGCTCCTGAATGACGGCGTCGGTGTCGTAACAGACCGTCTTGAAGTGGTTCCGCTGATGTCTCAGCTGCCGGCTAATTGCCCGTCGAAGACTGAGACGGCCACCAAATAAACGGTTAATAAGTATTATAAAATTATGTGCTTTTCATGTAACGATATTTAAATACTAATAATAAAGATCGCTTCTTACTGTACCATCTACTATAACTGTCTAACTCTAACGTGATAAAATAAATGTAGTACCTACTGAGTAAGTCACTAAAGTTCACTAAAGTTAAAGTATTTAGATTATTTAATTTGCGTTAATGAGTAGCGTAACATAAATCACGACAATAGAAAATGGGTGGAGTTACGATTTTTAATTTATTAACGTTCATTCACGTATTGTCAGTACATTTGGGATCTTAAAATCGATTTTTTTTAAATAGCAAAATAGAAAAGAACAGCAGTCCAGTAGAAACTAACGTTCTGTTCGCGGATTCCTCCGCGGCCAAGTTCTCTCTGAACTTCTTGCGGTCGCTGACTTCTTTCACTTGGCTCGCCAAGTGTTGGAAACGTCTGTTCATGGCTATATCCATGTATGTCCCGATCAAGACGTCCCTCAGAAATTTCCTTAATGAGAAAACTTATATAAAAACTTATATTAAGTAAAACAACAATTTGTAAGATATTTTGTTAACATATATTTCGTCAGGTTCATTTCAACAAAGAAAGCCACTCCAAGTGGGTAGCTGAGTAAGCTAACAGAACAGAGCGAGAAGCATCTTTGAATTTAGCACGCCTGTTGCCGAATCCGTTGATCAAATCGGGAGAGACCTTCAGTTATATCGGTTTGATAGGACACTAGAGTTAAACAGGACATATTAAAAGGATGAAAATGATTCTTAGCTCCAATTGTAACAAGTTTAAGGAACAGTTAAGGAATTGATGGCAGGGAAACAGCTTTTGAGCTTTGAGTTTTGAGCGTTGCTATGAGAAATTCAGTTGATCCTGACAGGACATTATATCTACGAGGTTGTGAGGTATATAGACTACACCATCATCGAAATCAGAATGTTTCAGTCCACAAATCCCTCCATTAAATCCCCTTATGTCCTCTAACAGCAGGTTTTTGTCGACAATCTCCACGTTGCCGTACGGATTTGAGATCTACAAAATATACATAACAATATAAAATTTATAGTTAATGACATTATAATAAAAACCTGTCGTCTTCTAGTTTACGAAGCTTGTATTCCGCACAGTGCAGCTTCTTGGAATCAATATTGGTCGTCTCGTCCCCAACGGCGCTCGGCGGCACGTGGTACTTGCGCGCCAGCAGCTCAGTCATTTCCGCCAACGCTTTAACCACTCTGATAGGATTGTTGCATTCCTCTGTTATCAAAGTCAGAAATTACCAAACAGAAATTACCATTCATAGTAAATTCTAAATTATCTCGATTGCCTATTTGGTCGTGTTGGTTGCAATTGCCACAGCCGACCGAGTGAACCTGGGTTCACATGTCGGGTCGGGCACTACTGAATTTTTATAAGTTACATTTTCTAGTAGTTGCTCGTTGTCTGGATACGTGCCAGGTGTATGGAATAGGCTTACCACCCATTCCACATTGGTGCGTAACCATAACTGGAGAAACGTGGTAGTGTCCTTCACTTTCATCGTCTTTTTCGCGGGTTACAAGCGTGGTGTACTAATTATAATTACTGTCGTACCCTCTTGTCCGATCTCGCACGGGATGAGCAGAGTGTGTCGTATAAAGCTCTTTATATTGATGCATCTGACATAGTCTTTCCACATTCATCGTTCAATAAATACCCGGCTGGCTTAAAGGGAGATTTCAGTAACTGTTTGTACGAAATCATAATGCCAGCTTAAGTACTGCCGGAGTGTCAACGTTTACAGGTGTGAAGCGTCAGAAGCGCTTGGCTGATATCATAGACGTTGAAGAATGGCCTAGAAATATCACTAACAAGACTGTTCAGTGATTCGCCTCACAACCATAGTCATATTAATTAACAAATGAAGACAAAGATTGCACTTACCAAAAACATTCGCCTGCTTTCCAGTTTCTAAATCATTGACTAATTATATCTAAATGCATTTTATTAAAATTCTCAGTGAAATATGTATAATCAAATTACCAAGAACGTGTAATTGTGTCACAGTGTCTTCCAATATCGACGCGAACAAGTATAATTGTAGAGGCGGTAAACTAAAATAAAACAGAGTTAGATCAGACGTTACTTTGTGAAGCAAGATTATTATTATTACATCACTAAGCCAAGTGCATTACAGGGTAGGCAGAGAGCATCGAGTGGACTTTCTATACTGATCGAGAATTTAACTTTCGCTTTAACAGCTTACTGTTTCGTTTTCATTTAAGCAAGTTCAATTAAAAATTCCGCTAAATTTATAACTGACAATAATTCTTACATATAAGCTTCGTTTGGTCGTACATCGTCTAAATCTTCCAAACCCTGAAAATAGATTAATCAGGTAATTATAGCAGTTTAAAGATACTGAGTAGTTTTTGAGTTTGACTAGTTTGTGGTACGCTAGGGTTTGACCATTATATACCATGTTGAAAGTAATACGTTGTCAATATTAGGAAGACGTTATTGGTAATGAAGAACAAGATGGTTAGGTGATATCAAAGCATTTGGCAAGAATGTTCCAGAATTCGGTGACCGTTTAGGTCTTATATTTGTGCTCATCACACGAATATTTGTCCTGAGTACATCGAGGAATTTGGCAAGAACAATCTAGAATGCAGTGACCGTTTCAGTTTTTTATTTATATACTGACTTGTGCTCATCACAGAAATATTCGTGTTGGCCAGGAATCGAACCCACCAACCTATTTCCGCGCGGCCACTAAACGGTCAAGTGTGTGTGAATTATCTCCATAGCTTAACTGACCTCTATGTCTATCTCGGCTCTCACAGAAGTATTGCTGACGTAGTCACGACGCGCCCAAATATGCGCGAGACTGGAAGTGCCGTTCATCCTTGTGTGTGAAGATGTGGCGAGTAACGTACAAAAAATAAACAATATAAATAAAATTAATAAAAAATCCAGTAAAACCGATTCTAGCAAATCGTATACATTTTTGACGTGTTCGTGACATAAAAAAAAAATAGTACTATATGGGTATTGGCTTATAAGTGGTCAGTATTTCTTGCTTTTAAATATTTACCTGTTCCGGACGAAATATTGGTAATTTAAATATAAATAATTATTTAAAAACTTTTCAGAGGATGGCCATGAGATACCGAGCTATCAATACTTGTGAGAAGAGCACTTGGTGTCTGAGGCGATCTGAGTGCGATCGAATACAGCTTAGTGATTCAGATTCTTGTTTCCCACTCCGAAAGTGTTGGGTCAAATTCTGGCGTGCGTATGCTTACAAACAGTTGTAAAAAACGTAACATCAGGCCCCCCAAGTTGTAGACAGAGGAATGTATTAGTGATGTAGCACATAATCGCAATCAAGAATATTCGTATATTTTTGTATATTTGCATTCGCAAAATGTTTGCGAATATGAAATTCAGAAAATAAAATTAATATTATCAAATTCCATTCATGTTTTTTAATACAAGAAAAAGAAATATCATAGTAATTAAATTATCAATCTTTACTTTGTCATTTGGTATTATTTATTTACTTTCAGCAATTAATAATCAATCAATCAATCAATTTTTATTAGAACTTATAACACAAAAAATATATAACGCAATGTAAGCAAACAAAACGAAATTCTTCTATGAAATTTTCTATGAAAAAGTCAATATTCGCATTCGCATTTGCGAATGTTCAAAAAGTGTCATTCGTTACATTACTTCAACGTCTCACCATAGACTAGAGAGCGAGCGTCATGCGAGACGCCGGGGACAAATGCTGACGATGTAGCTACCTTCCGAGATTATATATTACATATTCCATTATGAGAGAAGGTTCCACTAAAATGAATTGATGATAAATCTTGTTAGAACACATTTTACTTACAATTAACGGAACTTCGGAAACCTATTATAAAACACGACACTTGAAATAAAAGACATGAGTCGTTTTAGTAAAATTTTAATACCAGCAGTGTACAAAATAACTTATGACTTTTCATCGTTTTTTTTAAATGTTAAATTAAGAAAACAATTTTACAAAACAACAAAGCAAATCGTTCTGGACACGACTTCGAAAGTATCTTAGACATCACAATATTAAATTATACATTACTAAGCTATGTAATATATAACTTAAACGCTAAAAATGTAATAGGAAATTTAAAATCTTAACCGTTGTCGATCTAACTCTACACTTGTATAAAATTCAATACTATATTTTTTACACACAAATCTACAGTAAATAACATCATATGTATATTTATTTATATGCTCTCTTATATATTCCCGATTTGTGATATTTACAACTTCGTATGATTTAACGTCGATTAAGGTTGATATTAAACTTTAAATAAGACGACTACAATTTATTTTGGATATTCAACAAAAACATTTTATTCGCCTAAAAAAATAACAGATTTTTGACAAAAAAAAATAACTGAATTTTGATAAAAAAAATAACTGAAGTGATTTTTGACATATGGTAATAGAATTGAATTTACTGAGGCTTATGTAGTAGGCGTACTGTAGTATTCCTGTATGACTTCAATTCGTTCTAAAACAAGAAAAAAAAATACAGTTCTCAATCAGAAATATTGTCCACAGAAGGCAAAAATAATAGCAATTTCTATAAAACTCAAGAAGGGATACACAATATGTAAGGTTTTCAGTCTCACGACATTAACGTTCACCGATGTTCACTGGTCTCATTAAACTGAAATATAAGTATAATATGTAAGCGCTAAGCAAAGACACGAACACAACGAGAAACAATAAACAATGACATAATATTAAAATATAATACAGTAGTTAAAACTTAAAAAGTTTACTTAAGCAGTTGGAGACTACGAACGAATCTGAAAGTATGAAAAACGCTGTTTCAGCTTCGTCGTCGGTAGACGGTGAAGAAAGAGCGCGCCGTGGTGGAGCGTGGCTTCCGTGAGTGATCAGGATATATAATTTCGTAACAAGGATGGTGAGAGTGGGGGTGGATGGAGTGGGGGATTGGATTATTGTAGTAGGAATTCATAAGTTGAACATCAGCGAACCAAATATAAGGATCGTAGATAATCCATAAAGTCGAAGTGAACGGGATAGCGATGTGAAAATAATACTCAAGGTGCAGACGAGAAGAAGATTAACATTCACATATTAAAAAGTACTACATATTCTTAATTAGACTAATGTTACATCTATGACATTTCCATAACGTGACATAGCGTTACGTAGTTGATATCCCGACTGTGTCATAGCTACGTGACATGGGACATTTTGGCCTGTTAACATAACCGCTGTTCGACATAATTGGTGGTGATTGCAAACGATAAAGATATACAAGAATAATGCGAACGGTAAACATAAATTATTTTGCAATTACAAATAATTATATTACAAAATAATAATAATTAATATAATGCCTTAACAGAAATCCAACTGATAGGAAATACTGTTCATAAAATATACACTAGCACAATCTCTTAACAATACACACTTTTTTTATAATATAAATTTACATTTCGCCTATCTACGGTATTTATAGATTGACAGTTCAGTATTCGGGAAAGTAAATTTAGAATAGTTTCGGTACGCGGGTGCCGTCGCCGACGTCCGCCGCCAGGGGCGCCACCGCCTGTGCCGATGTCGTCCCCGGCGATCCATTTCATGGATCCAACTCTTCGGCAGCCACTATGATACCCAGTGACATCTAACGTCTATGTCACCAATACCAACAGTTTTATGAACTTGTTCAATTATGACAATTGATTTGTTCAAAACGTCTAAGTTGGTTAGTCGCTTCACTTAAAGAAAATAGTAATATTTTACAGCCTTTAATTAAAACTGACAATATTGTAAGGGTGACATTTATGAAATTATCTAAGTTCACTTTGTATGGGTTTGGAAAGGTTTCAGTATCGCAAAATTTTTGAGTACCTGTTACAATTTTAATATAAAACTGATCGGCACAAGCGGTGTAAAGGCAGACGCAGTTTGAATTTATAATAAGGACCGAATTGTGATGAGTACTCATAGTACATTAGTAATTTCATTTGGACAGTAATTTTGGGGGTAGGTTGCTGGTCGCCGCAGGGCGTCGCCTTCTCGCGGGGGCGGGGCGGGGGGCGGGGCCGGCGCCGCCACTAGCTCGCCGGCGGCTGGACCCTTTCTGTTGAAATCGCATATGAAGCTTTAACATTCATTGTATTGCAATCGCTTACTATGACTATAGTGTTTATTAGCATTTATCAGTTTTAATTAAACATTCTATTAACGGTCCAGAGTCTAGATATGTGCGCGGTGTGCGGCAATACTTATCACTTACTCCATGGTTGGCTGTAAACGTGGGAGTGTACTACACTCTACTGCCTACCTCTTCGCGGATTACAGGCGTGATGTTATTTTACTTTTAAGATTTAACGATTAAAAAACCAAGCTACTTACTAAAATTCCTGCGCGCCTCCTCCCGCTCCTTGGCGTCAAAGTACCATAGAGTGATGGCATATCTGAAAACATAAAAAAAAATTGTTTAACAATATTCGCTTACACAGGTTTCAATCCTCACTAGGAGACCAGTAACGTTGCCAATAAAGTACACTAAATACAAACAGAACTACTACACTAAATAGAGCTTGTATAGAAACTACGAGAGATCAGAGGGAGAATGCTAGTTAAAATAGCCAGGTAAACTATATGCGGCTTTATTTCGTGATTTGACAACGCCACATATTACAATATAAAACGTCAGACTAAATGACAGCGAATTCGGAATTCTTACAAAAATAAAAATATAATAATACAAGGAGAGTTCGGTCTGCCACAGGGCTCTTCTCACACTCACGCCTGCTTAAGCGCTCTCCGACTCGACCGTGAGTCGGTGTCAATACTATCCGGTCAAGAATAACGAGCCTCAGCTTCTGTTCCCGGGCCCAAAGAATACATCCCGCTATGCAATAGGCGCCGAGCCTGCGGCCACACGCCGGGCACAGTCTACACTGAGAGCCGCTGCCGACGAGGAACAGTCCCATCGTCGCCTGGCCACCACTCGCTCGGCGAGGCGCCCGGGCCGGCGCCGACACGCGGCCGCACCTGGTGGCGTGCGCCGGCTGCACCTCGTGCGGGTTGCGGCGGTCCGACCAGAAGAACAGCATGCGGTCGAAAATGGGCTCGATGTCCGCCACCTTGTCCGTGCCCTCCGGGAACACCCTGCGGACCGGACACGGGGGACTGAGCGACTGAAGGAATCACTGATTACATTAAAATATACAGTAACTACAAATTCTACATAAATAGTTCACTACCTAACAATTACCTGAGGACGTCTGTACAAACGACCGTTTGATTTCAGAGGGCGTCCGAACATGTGAGCAAGTACATACAGTTTGACCAGTGGTCATTGATACTAAGTGATGTCTCTAGGGTTTTGGGTCCACGCCCGCCCACGACAATTATTTTTGTGATGTAAACAAATGTTTATTAAACGCACGCGTGAAAGATAGAGCCAGTCGGTATCCATGACACATCCTGTCAACGCTAGAATTAATATTGAATTCGTTGTATATATTGTTCGTAACTCTATTCATAAAATTTTATTTTTAATTATATAGCTAAATGAGAAGGCGTATACCATTAGCGCCACTCATTTAGCTACACCACTAATCTTCTATTTAATAAAAAAGACACATCCTGTCGGTCGGTTATGATCTTAATCCCATTTTATCATTGGCTAGACAAAAATATAAACGACGATCGCACTGGACACGGGGTAGTGGTACCTGAGCAGGCCGCCGTGGCGCTCCTTGTCCCAGTCGAGGTTGAGGTAGTAGATGGCGGTGATGCAGCGGCCGTCCTTGTTCGGGTTGTCCACGTGCTTCACGTAGTGCGTGCCCGAGCCGGGGTAGCACGCCACCATCGCCTGCAAGCCGGTGCATCGTCTCGCATGTCTTTCTTCCGTAAATGGGTTTCTTATTGTAAAATATGAATAGGGCTTTGTAGAGTATGATTCAGGGCAGGGTTTAGTTCGATTTGTTCCGAGGTTCCCCTGGGAAAATGTTTTTTTTTCGGGGCAAACGCTGTTTGTATACATTGGTCTAGGGTATATTTACATTGAAAATATAAAAAAATAATAAAATAGTATTTCTTTTGCTCGAAAATCGAGCAATTTCTGTTTTCGATGCTAGGATCTGCTTTCGATGCCCAGCGTAAAGAACATTAATCGCTGGGTGATTAATTAAATTCACCATTTTATTGAGGCCTCCCTGCATACTTGGTACTATTGACTGGGATTTGCACTGAACACTACATAGTTGCATAAATTAATATAACGTAAAATACGTTCTTATGAAAAACCCGGCGTTTTTTTTTTCCAATAAATCAGATGATACGATCCCGCTAACACACAATGTACACACGAAGTAATTTACTGGTTTAGGCGTTATCTCGCTAATTCACTGGCAATTATTTAGCCACGTTTTCCCTTTGGATACGAGGTGGGTTTTTCACCCGTTTCACATCGAAGGGCTCATGGCCCGGTACAGATGAAAAAACGGGGTTGATATGTGTGGTGAGGCATTAGTTTTCGGACTACATCTTAAAGTGGACCAAGCCTTCGGCGGTGTCAGCCGACAGTTTTCAGAACTACGAAGGCTCATTAAGGCTACCTTGAAAAAAAAAATATCACGCTTGTAATCCCCGTATAGGTAGGTAGAGGAGTGCAACACACCCCACGCTTCACTAGTCACGTTTACTTCCCGAGGCGATTATGCTTATAATCTCTACGCTGAACATTGATTGAGAATCGCGAAGTAGGTACGACCTCTCGCATTAACACATTATTGTCTGTTTTCACGACACGAGCGCCACAAGGTTTTCCTTCTAGATGTGAACGCGCGTTAAGATCTTTACAGATGCAGCTAAAATAAGCATTACAGGAAATCATATATTACAATATAGCCGAAACATATCGGCACTGCGACACAGGAAGGCTTATTTACAGCGCGGATAAAAACTGCAATTTATTATAGTTACCGTATGCACCGAATGTGTTACACTGTAACACGAAATATATAATAAATCTGCATCTGTAACGGCCTTCATTAACGCGTGCCGAGCGCTAACCATAAATGTAAAACGCATTCGGGGATTCCCGCTAGCCGTAGTGACTGGTTTCAACTGGCGTGCCAATGTGTATCTGGCTTTAGCATGTCCGAGTGTTTACTCATTGGCAGTTACAAAACATTTAGTCGCAATAAGCGTTTTCCTCGTTTATCGACACTTCACAGATTACAATTAAAGTTTCACGATAACGATACAATGTTCGCCATTGTTCTAGAGGCAACGGGCCATTGTGTGGAGACGCGCGCAAGATTTCATTTGTCAATGACTAAGAAAACGATTTGTAATAAAAATGAATTTGTTATTTGGCGATAGGCTCACCACCTATTCCATAGTGGGACGTAAACGTAACTGGTGCAACGTGGAAATGGTCTGCATTTCTCTGCCTACCCCTTCTATTACAGGCGTGAAATTACGTTTCAATTTGTTATTCAGCTGTTATAAAATCACGTTGGGTCCCTTCCGGGTAGGGCAGAGCGCAGCGGGCGCGAAATGTCTCTATCCTAAAACACTGGACGCACTCCTCCCACATTCATCACTCATTACGAAACTAAATTAGAAAAATCAATCTCAACCCGACATTGAACCCGGCACCTCTCGACCGGCACGCGCGCTCGCGACCAACACGACCACCGAGCCAGTCAATCCTGCGCTACAAACAATCCGTATACCTACTTACAATTTGTGAGTAATCGCAGGCCGCAATAGTGAACTATTTCATTGTACCACAGTGACACGCGGCGCTCACGAGCACATACACGTCCATGTTCACCTATCGATGCGTTCAGCAGACACAATCGATGGACGTCCTCACCGCTATCCGCGACATTAGCGTGAGACAGCGTGACACCATGGCGGTCGGCTCACGAGGGCCAGGCGCATCGTTTAGGGGTTCAGTGGTGGATATATGGGCGTTGAACTGGAGTTGAGTTGAGGCAACATTTTTTTTTGCTTTTGATGTGGAAACTCGGCAGGTTTTTAAGGATACATGTATTAAGCGCTCCGTAGTCTCTGCTTGCCCCAAGAGGCACATGGCGTGAAGACATTTACATACGTAGGTACGTATCAAAGTAAGAGCATTTAAAAATGGTATTCACTTTTACGTCGTAGGAGATATTAAGTTACTAATGTAACTTCACGCCTGTAATCCCCGAAGAGGTAGTCAGAGGAATGCAGAACATTCCCACGATTCACCGGTTACGTTTACGTCCCACTATGTAATAGGTGGTGAGCC